>KK119261.1:238781-253519 GCA_000611955.2 Stegodyphus mimosarum | reverse complement strand
TTCATCTGAATTGTTGTTGTTGCTGTTGTAATCGTAGCTGTAAAAAGCGAGCTGCTGTTTGCTTACTTAATGCTGTTATTGATTTTAGCGATTTCGCTGTGAGATAGAATTATTTTATCTGTTTTGAACTGAGTTTTTGATAAACGTTTGAGATATTGTGATATTGTGTGAATATCTGGGAAGAAATATTTCAGTATTTTAATTTATTTCTTGTGGAAAGAATAAATTTTTGTTAACTTTTTAACGACTTGTGCATTCAATATATAACGAACCCGTACGCACGTAACAATATTTAAAAACAGCATATCTTTAGGATTTCCGATAGACAGTCTCGCGCTCTCGAGATAAAAATGTTTTATTCCGTATAATTTTGTTACTGCTCGCTTTGAAATTGTTGAGTTTTTTAATAAAAAATTGTTAATGTTTTACAAAATATGAAATAGATAATAAAACAAATTCCAAACTTGGGCTTTCAGATGTCCATATTTCGAGTGGAGGATTATGTTATTTAAAATTTGACGGCTCTAGGTACCGTCTTTTCTCCATAGTGAGAGAAAGATAGCTACATTCATGCACATTCTCCTTTATTCAATTCCTTTTAAAATAATACAGTGCGATAATATTTGGTGCTAACAGTTTGAAAAGTGATTCAGCTTTTAACAGTTATTCAACGCAAAATCCCCTTTCGAGACTAACAGCTCTTCTGAGCTAACTCTCTTTTAGGTTAAAAAGGTCAATTATTTTCTTAAAAACTCCCAAATTACCTAAGCAAGTTAGAAATTTCTGTTTAAGAAAGAAATTAGCATTCTTAACTTAAAATTTTGAAATACAGATGAATTATTTTAAAACATCATGGAAAATATTTATCCTCTTCCTTACGACAGGCCTTTGTGGTGTAATTGGAAACATGTCAGGCTTACATCGCATTTTACACATTTCCTTCTCCGAAATGAAGCTAATGATTCTGCAGCCATAAAGTAGCGAAATTTTATTAATACTCATTGTGATATAAAAGCATAACGCTCTTGGTACGTGTTTCATTCTCTATGCTATATGCCCCCTTCTCAACTATTTCATTTACGGTAATAATGTTTCGCAATATCCATTTTCTCGGTCGAGATGGCACCTCTAATTTTATGTTTGACAGTACTTTGCGTCAACATTTTAATAGAAAAATTATTTAAATAGGTATTAACTAATTTAATTTATTACCTTTGTGCAACAGGTTTTTTAATGCATTCTTAAAGCGTGGTTTCCATAAATTTCTAGAAAAGAATTAAAAAGGAATGTGTATGTAAACAATCCAGCTGAATTAAAAGAATTAATAACAAGATTAATTTATTTTCAAACTATTACCATTGTACCGCTGTATGCTTGAATATCATTCCACATTAAAATTTATTGCTAGAACTAATATATCGAAGCTAATCTCGCGTTTGCGCTAATGAAGTGTGCTTAGTAGTGACTAGGAATTGCCGACAGGCGGCGCTGCTAGCGAGGTTTTACTCTCGACCTACGTAAATCTTTATCCAGTATTCTTTTATTCTGCATAATTGCTGTAAAAGATCTTACAGCGTTGTGATTGAGAATTTAAAATGTTTGGGGACCAAATCGCTTCTCTATAAGAACAAAATGGTTAATAAAGGAATGATAAAATATATGTATTTGTGATGATAATCTTCGTTGTTAAAACCAAAGTCAACGAGCTCTTGAATACAGTTGAAGTGTATAAACTAAATATACTTGGAAACTTAAAACTGCCGATATTAGTAATTCTCCAGTGTTTTCCCTGAATTGTAGCTCTCACCACTTTTACACTTCCATAAAATCCTATATCGTGAAAAGAATTATTGGAAGCAGACCAAAATGTAGATATGCACTGCTCGTCAAAAAAAAAATATGCTGACTGCTTAAAATTTTCGTCCGATATCCAATGGTGTAATTATTATTTATGTTAGTTATCTACAAACGAATGCAAAACTATGTAGATATCTGTCTGCATGGGGTGCACTACCTAGGAAACAATATTGGCATCAGTCGCGTGCACGATGGTCCACTCTGTTATCGCATGCACGATAACAGAGTTATCTGATTTCGAGAAAGGTGTAATCTTCGGGTATCATAAAAATGGTCGATCTTTAAGGGGCATATGTAGCGAGCCGAATTACCCAAATTCGACAGTGCCGTATGTGACTCAGAAGTGGAAGATGAACAGTGATTGTCGAATGTACTCAGAGTCGGTAGACCCACGAAACTGGCAGATAGGGAACGACGGGTGCTATCCAAAGAAATTCGAAATAACGACACTCAACCCATGGTCCACATACCCCAGGAGATTCAACGAGCAACCGGGAGCGTTGCAAAGCACGTCGACAGTGAACCGTTGATCAGTTGAAACAGGTTCTCTGGAGCAATGGATCAAGTTTCATTCTCTATCGGTCGGATGGCAGGGTCCATGTCTACTGTCTGCCTGGATAATGCCTCTGCTAGAATACGATGTGCCCACAGTAAAGTTCGGCGGAGAAGGAATTATGGTCTGGAGGTGTTTCACCTGGTATGGACTGAAACCTTTGTCCAAATTCGTGGTATACTCAATGCTGATAACTACCGTACGCGTAATGGCAGACCGCACATTCAGTTGAACAGTGTTAAACGAATTACGCACACTGCGCATGCCTAGAAGAGAATTTGGCGCAATTACGACTTTGGCGTCGTTTCAAAAGAAGATAAATGTGGTATATGGTTGATATTCTGTTATCTAGACGTAAACAGTTCGGGGTTTTAAAACTTGCTAGGTTGTGCGTTGCTTCATTACTTAGAGTGTAAATATTGATTGTAAACTCTCCAAATTTTCGTTTCAGAAAGATTACAAAGCAGGAAACATTACATGATGTTGTTTATTGATTGTACTTGAGATGAATGTTTATTGATTGTATTTCTGAGCAATAAAAGCAATCGATTATTTACCATGCGTTCCGTTTATAAGATTACCCTAATTATACTTACTAAAATTACTTTAACAGCTTAAGGAATATAAAATAAGGAGTTTAAATTACTAAATTAAAGCCAAAGAAATTATTACAGATAACTGATACTAAATGTAATGTTTATGAACAAAATAAACCAAAATGAAATGAAACAGAAGCAAGTGCAATAAGCACAAAAAAAGTGTCCATAGTATTGCAATCGTAAAGAGTTGTTAAGGCCTACATGACGAACAGGCTTGTGTAGGGTTGTTTATTTTTATTCGCCAGTATTTTCTCCCCCGCCAACGGTACACTATTGAGCATGCGCTGTAAGCGAAATTCGTTAACATTGATCAACTCAATGTGCGGTTTGCCATTACGCCTACCGTACTATTTTGGATGACAGTCTACTTCCTACATTGAGGCAGTTTTATGGGTTCCAGCCATGTTACTTTCAGTATGACATCGCCAGCTGTCATGTTGCGAGGTCAACCATGGATCTGTTATGTTGATAATAGTTTGATTTTTTGGTTAAGAAAGAGTTCAATTTAATTATTTTCCTTATTTAGGAAAATCGTAATTTTAATTTTATTCTTTGAATTAGTAATTTAATGTTTTATTATTTATGATTAATTGAGTATTCCGTTATGTAAATTCTTTAATTTTGGGGAAAAACAGATGCTTCAATAATTTTTTATTATTTTTTTTCCTTTTATTTGAATTTAATCAAGATTTATGTGTTTTTGTGAAAGGATCAAGGAAAGAGAACGAATTTTGCTTAGTTATTATCTCGTTCAAGAGAGCGTTACTTCTGGAGAAGTTTCTAGAAAAAAAATTGCTTTGTTTCGGTTGCCCTTTAGGACAGGAAGTACGTGACGAGGGTAACAGGTGACAGGTGAAAGCGGGTCCGGACACCCGGACGGCTTACATAGACTAATCGGGTATTGTCCAGATCCCGCAATTGTTTAATACGACACCCTCGCGCCCCACAAGGAACGCATGGGGAGTTTATTACCATTGTTACATATGCTGAAGGAGACCTTAAACTATACATTTTACATATTGCTACACAGATAATAACTAAAATATAGATACTAATTAAATTAAATTTCGCAGATAATTATGAATGCTGAAACAGATATTAAATACTAATGCAGATGTTATACAGATACATAGATGCTAAATACTCTGTTACATACTACACAGAAATAAAGCAAATATACAGATACTAAATACTTTATCACACATATATTAAATGCGAATACACTAATGCAAGTCTTTACACAAAGTCACAAATACTAAATGCAAAACTCCATACTACACTGGTACTAAATATTGAAACAGTTATACTACTGTAATATAGATAGTTATAATATAGATACGATAATATACTGATAAACAGCTACTATATACACTATTACTTGCTTCACAGATATTAAAAGCGAATGCAGACTCAGATTCTAATTATTAATGCAAGACATTACGCGGATATACAGATATACAGAACTAACCCAGATGCAATAAATGACGAAAGAACGCAGATATACAATAAATGACAAAAGAACGCAGGTATACAGATGTTAATTACACTATTACACAGATATGAAATACGAATCACAAATACTATTAAACTGCACTACATAAACTATACAGATATTAAACATACTACCCAGATTTTTAATACGAATGAAGACACAGATACTACATACCAATACAAGACAGCACACAGATACTACATACCAACACAAGACAGCACACAGATAGATACATAGAGCCTAAATACATTACTACATACTACACAGATACAGAATACTGATACAGACATTATACTTTGCATTATGCCGACGTTACGGAGATATATAGACACTGCGTAATATACAGGTGCATAAATATATTACAGATGTATAGATACTGTATAGACAGCATACAATAAATAATCACTAATAAACTGGGGCACACTAGTCTGCATGACACAGATCCCGCCCTAATGCCTCTAGTTTTTCTATTATACTCCTTAATTTCTTAAGGGACGCCAAGTGCTTGATGAACAACCGCTTAAATGGGTCATCAGTGTCTTGCAACCTTATGTGCCACGCCTCTGTGAGTGGGTACGTTGTTACGTAATGGTCTGGAGATCCAACCTCGACGCACACACAGAGGTTAGAGGAAACAAAACCCCTTTTCCAGAAGTATTCCGGAAAAGGACCATGGCCTCTGACGAAACGGGTTGTATAAGATGTTGAAATTAGGTGGTCGGTAGAAACTTTGTTGTAGTCGAAGGTTTTCATTTCCCCTACAGTGGAGGTCGTTTAATTGGCGATCTCAGTGTCCGGTCGTTTGACCGCTTTAGAGAAGTGGCGCATGTGCAGTATACATTTTCTAGTCTTTCAGGGTGAAAAATGGAAATTTGGTCCCTAAAGGGGGCGAAAAATGCAACCTTCATGGTAGCCTTGTTTTTGAAAGAAGTAAAGGAGAATTTTCGATATAGATCACTTTTGCTTGGGTCGTGGTAAGTGATGGTTGTTTAGAAGGTGAGCTGTGAAGGCTAAGAAGGCGAGGAGCTGCAACTATGCTCCCGACTTGGTTTTCCACTTAAAATAAGGGGAAACAATGGGATTTTGACGCTATCATCAGAAATGGTGCAGAGTTCATAGAATATCCTACACTGTAGACTTAACTTCATGATGTGTTGCCCTGTCGTGAAGGGGTCTTCTTTTTTTAATCGTCAATCAGTGAGCCTTTAGGCTTAGTTCTTGTTACGTCCATGCGCAGTTCGAGTTGTCGTCGGCTGATTTCCCGTTTGAACGAGGTCTGGATTTTTCTATTGCGGTTGGAATAGATATGAGTCAGCATAAGCTTCAACGAACTCAGGACAGTTTTCACCAGCTTCCTAGCTATGACGAGGTCGCCGCCAGTTGCATCCTGATACTGTAGCAGACTTACGGTGTGTTTCAATGCGACCTTTCGTGATTTTTCCTCTTCATGACACAAGGATTTGGGTAGCTCTCCGGATTGAGTTGTCGACATGGCCTAACTACAAATCTCCAGTGGGGCACCAAGGAACGGAAAAGTCGTCAAACAGTTAAGTCTTCCTTTATATTTTTTTTCCCTGCGTGCTGGAATGACAACAGAACTGATGGGCATACGGCTATTAAAATTAATATGAACAATAACTTTGAAAAGCTCTATGCCGGGCAGACTTTAATAATTACACTATGGAATTTTCGCTTATTTCTTTATCCTTGTAAGTTACGTAAATTTTGGCTGAAAGCTCCTCATGATTAATAAGGTAAATTTTTATGAAATAATTATTCGTCCAGGTGTTAAATTAGTGTTTGAAGCAAAGAGGGATCGTACCTGTTTCCTGCTTCAGTTGCCTTAATAGCTTGTATTGAAACAGAAGCTAAGTATGTCATATTTGTAATTTGTACCAAAGATTTAATTAAATTAAATATGATAGTACAATAAATAGATAATCTTTTGGAGAAATAATAATGTGAAATTCCTTTTGACATGAGAAGACTTAATAAACATGGTATTAATTTGAATATATGTTATGTATGTTTTAGTAAAGTACATTTCCTTTTCTTTTTGTCCGATCCTTTTCCCAGCTCGGTCCCGGAAAGACATTACTCAAAACGCGATGTCTATAAATAAGTACGATCACAATTAAATATTTCATTTGCTAGTTAGATGATTTAAGATTTAAGTTATTTAACTTATTCACGGCTTCACCAGATAATATTGTGAGTACAAAAACTCATGATATTACAGATCAGTGTGGTGGCAATAGGGTTAACCAAATTGACTAACCTGCCCAGAGCTCACACCTGAATCCTATCCAGAACTTCTGGGACGAGTTGGGTCGCCGAATTAAGGGTTGCAACAAAGGTCCAATATCGGTGAAGGAACTTGCATATCTTCTCCAAGCCAAGTGGAAGAAAATACCAATAGCCGTCATACAGGGACTTGTGGAAAACATGGGTTGAGGCTGTAATTGCCACTCGTGGAGTCTCTACCAGCTATTGAATACGAATAAATTTTGTTTTTCTTTTCTATCACAGGTGTCCAAATACTTATTGGTAAATAATGTACAATGTAAAAAGTAAGTACAGTTATTATTCTATTTTCTAGCCATTGGTTGAGAAAGATTATTCTCGCCATTCTTTATTTTTCGGTTATTGCATCCATGTATGATACTTAAAAATAATTATTTATTAGGCACATGCATTTTAAGACCTTCCTTCTAACATTTGATACCGCGATGACAACAACCTTATTAAAAAATTTGATACCGTAATGTGAACAATCTCATTATAACATTTGCTGCCGTGACATCTTTCTTTTAAGAGTAAGAAAACAGCATTGCATTTTTAGATTTTGAAATAGCATTACTTACTACCAGTTTTCTATATCACTATAATATAACACATTTCTAAATGTACTAATTTTATTTATAAAGCACTTGATCTAAAATTTTAAAATTGATAGCACTGCTTGAGTTTCACTGAACAAATTGTAATTTAACACACTGACCGAAAGAAAATTATTGTATTCTGTTATGGATAAAGAGCTGTTGCACATAAATTACGGAATTTAAGGCCGAAGTGAAAACAACATCTCGCCGCTTTTGCTGTAAACATTCTAATCAAACTTCGACCGCTGGTACTCTTTAAAGATTTTAGCCCGTCGTTTAATCACTTTCATTTTATAAACACTATACTTGAATTATTTCTGATGCACTGGTAGATTAAAGGATGCGCTATTAAAAGCCGCAGCCAGAACGACGATAGGTTTCCTAATATTTCTGGGTATGGTGTTGAAAAACTTGCAGATAAACAAACATCTACGCTATTAAAATCCGCGCGCGTCTGTTTGTCTGCTTGTTTCTGGCATTATCTCCACCGGAACAATGGGGAGTTTAGTTTCGAAAGAGGTAACACTGGATTCCAAAAATTCGTGGGAAGCTATTTCAACCATTCTCACTTTCGTACAAATTTAATCAGCCGAGATATTAATTAAAATCTCTGAAAACGCTCATTTTCACCTTCATTTTTTCCGAGTGGCAACAGTCTCGCACGATGAAGATAAAAATTTACTTTATTTTGAAAAGAGTTGCCATCGCTCGCCTTCAAATCGTAGAGTTTGTTAGTAAAAAATGTGTAAGTTTTACAAAATGTAAAATAAAAATACAACTGCAGCCCTACAGTCCGTAACATCTGAGAAAATAATTAAATAAAAAAAATTCTGAAAGTTTTCAGATTTTATACTATGCCCAAAGGGGCCTTTTTTTTAATGTTTTGTCTGTTAACTTTATTTTTTTAAATATCATATTCTTTCCACTGAAATCATAAAATTCCATTCAACAGCAATATCGCAAAATAATTTTAAAAGAACATATCTGTAGAATTTCCGATACACTGTCTCGCGCCCTGGAGATAAAAATGTTTTTTTTTCTTCTTTTTTTCTCCATATAGTATTGCCATTGCTCGCTTTGAAATCGTTGAGTTACTTAATCAAAAACTCATAAATGTTTTACAAAATATGAAATAGATAATAAAACAAATTCCAGATTTGGGCTTCCAGATGCCCATATTTGGGTGGCGACGTACGGTATTCAAAATTTGATGGCTTTAGGTACTGTTGTTTTATCACAATGCGAGAAACATACAAACATTTATACAGATTCTTAATGACTTAATTTCTTTAAATATAATAAATATTTGGTGGCAACAATTTCAAAAGTTATTCAAAGTTTTCGACGCAAAATGCCAAAACGAAATTAATAAATTATTAATGCCGAAAGGAATTCTGGGCTAATGCCCTTTGGGCTAAAAAAAATTTGAAAGCTTTCAGATTTTACATTATGCGCAAAGAGGCGTTGTTTTAATGCTTTGTGTGGTACATCTATTTATTAAATATCAAGTTCTTCGCACTTAAATCACATAAAACTCAATTTAACAGACATATCACAAAATATTTAAAAACAGCATATCTCTGGAATTTCCGATACACAGTCTCGCTTCTTGGAGATAAAAATGTCCCCCCCCGTACAATTATTTCATTGCTCGCTTTGAAATCGTTGAGTCTGTTAATAAACCGCTATTTTTTTTCACAATGCGAAAAGATTCATGCATGCATGCAGATTCTTCGTTTTCTAGTTTCTTTAAATATACATGGCGAATACGATGCGATTACACATGCGATGATACGATTTAGTTACATAAGGTGTTAATACGAAAGTTGCTATTTATATTTATGCCCTTGACAACAGTAAGTATTACTAGGCGACCGCAGACGATTCCAGTCGGAAGTTCGATATTTTTAACGGAAATCTTCCATAAGTGGGGTAAGTTGGTGCCAAACTGTTTTGGCCTTCAAAATTTGGCGAATTTTTTTGGAGACAATGAGAACCCTAAGATGTGAAAACGTAAGCAGAATAATAAATTTTAAGTTTTGAAGTGGTGAAACGGCGTCATTTTATGTAAAGAGAATAGTAAAATGAGATGGTAAAATACAAGATGAGTAAAACAAAAGTCCATCAGCTTTTCAAGTAAAAACATAGTCCTATCAATTTAATTCATAATAAAAGTGTATAATGAATAATAAAGTAGTGAACTGTATAACACTTTCCTCGAACTGTAAAATTGTCAACCAAAAAATTATTTTCAAATTCACTAACAACGGATGCATCATAAACTCACTAAAATATACAAGTTACTATCGTCGTGAAATTCAACACACTAAACAACTTTCGTTCAAAACTTTAAACATTCCACATCTTTCGATTGCCGCATGCAAGAAACAAAACTAAAAAAAAAAATAGAAAGAAAGAAAGAAATCTGAAAGGTTTCAGATTTTAAATTACGTCCAAAGGGGCATTTTTTTAACATTTTGTGTGTTATCTTTATTTATTAAATATCATGTTCTTCGCACTGCACTTACCATAAAATTCAGTTAAAGAACAATATCGCAAAATAATTTTAAACTGAGCATATCTTTAGAATCTTCTATACACAATATCATGTGCTGGAGATAAGTGTTTTTTCTGTACAACGTTGCCATTGCTCGCTTTGAAATCCTTGAGTTTGTTAATCAAAAATTCGTTAAAGTTTTAAAAAATATGAAATCGATAATAAAGCAAATTCCAAATTTCAAATTTGGGGTTCCAGATGCCCATATTCGTAGCAGGATTACGTCATTCAAAATTCGATGGCTCTAGGTACCGTGGGTTTATCACAATGCGAGAAACATACATACATTTATGCACATTTATTTAATTTCATTAAATATAATATAGGGCTGCAATATTTGGTGGACACAGTTTTGGTGGACAGAAGAGTGAACCGATATTTAATGTTTTCGACGCAAAATCGCCAAACGAAAATAATAGTCCTTCAAGGACAAAGCCGCTTTGGACTAAAAATAATTACCTGACCCGAAAAACATTAACTAAATCAAATTAAATGAAAACATTCCTCAATTATAAACTTCACGTCATCTGAAACCCAGCATTCTCCCACCAACAACAGCTTAACCTCCTGCAAGTATTAAGCAATAAAATTTTGAAAAACAAACGCAGCATTTCAAAATTAAATTTAAAAAAAATGTCTTCTGGGTATACTGAACTCGCACTCATTATAATCACCGGAATAAAGCTCTAGGTTTGCCGCAGGAAAGCATACTGCCGGAAACCACAATCAAATCAAAATCGCGGCAAATTAAAGTGGAAGGACGAAAGAAGATGTTGACACAATCCGAGTGCAGCTAATTACCGTATTTAAAAACCAACTCAAAAGTAATGACGAGCGGGAATTTGGATGGCGTAGATGTGTTGATTCATAATAAATAGGAAATTGGAGGCAAAGGTAGATTAAATCTTTTTTTTTTTTTTCAGCAAACATGTTGCGGCCACAGTCAAGTTAATGTGCCAATTTCAAAAAGCTTGCATTTTGGAGAAATTTGAAGTAAGATAGAAGGAGCAGACAGACAGCATTCCAGCTAGGCTACAGCTTTGAAAGCAAGTGCGTTATGTTCAGGGTGAAATCTTAATTCAGACTGAGTTAGTTTTGGCTCTCAATGCATTTTGATTGGATATTTAATATTCTGTTAAATTAGTATTGGCTGCTTCAGTTTTAGTTCCATTCACCTCACCAGAATTATATAAGAGTCATATGACATGGATTAATCTAGAAATGACGCAGTGCAGAGAGAGGTTACTATTTTTAGAATTCAAGGGACATTTGCTTTGCTAATTTAATCTTTTACATATTCTTTATTTTTCTTACATATATATATATATATATGTGTGTGTAATATATATATATAAAAGACATGAAGTAAGAAATTAAGTACGAATTTTTCACAAAGTCTAAAAATTGAAGTTCATGAGTAATAAATTTCAAATAATCCTATAAATGAAATAAAGAATTTAATGAATGTTAAAGCTAAAAAACTCTTCAAACAAGCAATACCCCAATTCAAAAAATCAATGAAATTTAAACAAAAAGAACATAATAGAAGAGGAATTCAATCAACCTCAATGCCACTTTGTCAAAAGGAGGTACACTGAAATTAATTGAAATCTCTCTTCCATAAAATATATATAAATTTAATGATGGAATTTTTTACGTATTTTTTGTACATATGTTCTCTTAATGTGCAAACTAATTATTGTAAAATATTTACTCCCTTCTTCCCCCACACCAATGAACAGATAAAAAAATTCAGACTGAAATTTATTTCTAACTTACCGAATTTTGACAACTTGTCTAATAATAACAGGTATTTTCAATCGTTATTTAGCCTATATATATATATGTAATAATAATAAAAAAAAAGATTGAAGAAATGACCAGCTGGAATTTTAACGTCGTAGAAGTGTTGATCTATAACGAATAGGAAATTGGAGGCGAAGGCAGATTAAATCTTCATTTTTTATTTCCGCTTGTAGTGGCCACAATCAACTTGGCACGTGAAATGTGCCTATTCCAAAATAGCTCACATTTTAGATTAATTTTCAGTAAGAAAGAAGAAAGTAGCAGACAACAGTCCAACTAGACCGAAGCGTAAGGAGCAAGTGCGTTACGTTCTGGGTGAAATCCCAATTCAGACTGAGTTAGTTTTGGTTTGCAATGCATTTTGATTGGATAGTTAATACTTCTGTAAAATTATTATTGGTTACTTGACTTTTAGTTCCATTTACATCATCAGAATTATGTAAGAGTCATATGACAGGGATTGATCTAGAGATGACGCAGTGCATAGAGAGGTTATTATTTTTAGAATTGAGAAGAGAAATTTACGTTGTTAATTTAATCTTAGACATATTCTTTATTTTTCTTACATATTCCCCCTCGTCAAGGAAAGAGAGGCGTAGCGACAAAGAAGCCTTTTTAAAGGAAAAGCGTTAAAGTAAATGAAGAGAAATAATTTGA
Organism: Stegodyphus mimosarum; assembly: GCA_000611955.2. Classification (NCBI taxonomy): domain Eukaryota; kingdom Metazoa; phylum Arthropoda; class Arachnida; order Araneae; family Eresidae; genus Stegodyphus; species Stegodyphus mimosarum. The sequence continues at coordinate 241,116 of KK119261.1, read as the reverse complement.
AAAAATACCAATTTTGAAATTTTGACCAAAAAATACCAATTTTGAAATTTTGACCAAACTAATTACTTACATAATTGCAAAATATTAACTTATATAATTGTTTAAATAATATTTTAGAGTCCTTTAAAAATTCAGTCCAAACATTTTTGTTAATTTGCAGTCCATATAATTAAATTTCTTCAGAAAAGTCTTTGTAAAGCTTTGAACACAATATATCACAGTTGAAAAACCTTTGCACACATATTACTGATTTTGAATAATCAAAATAAATTTCAAGTTATTTCTTCTGTAAAATTATTATTGGTTACTTGACTTTTAGTTCCATTTACATCATCAGAATTATGTACGTGGCATATGACATGGATCAATCTAGAAATGACGCAGTGCGTAGAGAGGTTATTATTTTTAGAATTGAGAAGGGAGATTTACGTTGTTAATTTAATCTTAAGACATATTCTTTATTTTTCTTACATATATATATATATTGTATCAGAAAGTTAATTATTGAGTATATCTTGAAATTTTCTTCATTTTTTCCCTTTCATATGGACTAAAATGTGTAAAATATAATTAAAAAGATACTTAGGTCACGCGCATTTATTAAAACACACTAAATATTAAAAGTAATTTTTTAAAATCATCACAACTAAAAATTAAAAATGAAATCGTAGAGGAATAAGGAATTGCATAGCGGATAATCAATAAATTTTAGGGATTATTAAATGCATTAAAATATTAGAAATGACTAAAAAGAATACTGTTTTACACTTCGATTGCCACAAATTCATTTGAATTTCTCTTTGAAAATTTTGTTTAGAAAATCTGTTATTGTTAGCAATTCTATTTTAATAATATATATAGCCACTAACTTTGAGAGAATTTGAAAAAGTAAGTTTTTATTATATTTCACTAAACAATGTAGTTTAAATATTTTTTACCATGCATATTTTACTCAATCCTTTTTTAAGGAAGGATAAAGCTATTATTTGTTATACAAGGCTGTTCGCACATTTTTTAGACGGTTTTTCATTGTATTTACTTTTCATTGTTTTAAATGTTTTATTTGATAACTCTTATCCTTTACTATCTTTCTATATCGTAATTTAAGAGACAATAAAGCCTTTTTATTTCTTTGTACGAAGTAAAAAGGAAGTATTGTAATCGGGAAAATTTTCGGCTATGATATTTGAACAAGAATATCCATTTTGACCGCTATTGAATGCAATTTAACGATGTTTTTGCCTGACATCTGTACGTAAGGACGGAACAAAGGATTCGTTTTCCGCAAAAAAAATTATAAAACTGATTTAAAATCGATTCTGAAGAGATTTCTTTCGTAGCGTCTGTATGTACGTACGTACGTATGTATGTATGTACCTCGCATAACTCAAAAACGAGTAGCCTCAGAATATAGGACTGCTATAACATGTAGATGTGCACCTCCTATTTTGGTTGCAGTCGGCAACACCAAAAATATATAAATATGTATATATATATATATTCTCTCTGTTACTCGGCTCAGTAAGCTCAGTTTCTTTATACTTATATGTTAGTAAATTGTGCATTTTTTATTTTAAAAATGATTGAATTATGTTGTTCTTGTCTTCCGGTTAAGGTCATTATGCCTTTAATTAACCTGTATGTTAAAATTGTGGAATTATCAAAAATTTAAAAGTTGGTTAAGTGCAGCCAAGCCTAATTTTTTTGGTCATAGCAGCCGTATTTCTTTATATTTGAAACTTAGCAGAATAGTGGATTTGTTGTCAATCTAGAGAAATTAAGCTTCTCAACAACAAAGTAATATCTTCTTTTATTGTTACGAATTAAATTATGCTTAATCCATTCTGGAATTATCATTTAAGTTATTAAATCATCTCATATATTGACTCAGCATAGCGTCCACAAATTTCTACGCTAGTCACTGCGCCGAAGTTAGTTTCTACGCCTTCACTGTCGTTTTGCCGAGTGAGATCAAAAGTAAACTTTCAGTTTTGTGCACAAAAAAGTCCAGCCAAGCGGCATTTTGCCGAGCGCTTGCCCGCTGGCCGAATTGCTTGTTTTTGCGTAGAAACTGTAATTTTAATTGTAAAAAAAAAATGTTTAATTGTTTTAACTGTATTTGTTGTTTTATGGTTTTCTATATCTTTTAGTTTATATTATGGATATTTTGAGTTTTTATTTATTTCTGCCTTATTGCGAAGTGGGAACTGAATTAATTGAGTGAGAAATATATCTCTAATGAAGTTCGAGGAAGTAAGTTTAAATGAAAGGCAGAAAAAATGCGTATAATTTATATTCCGTACAAGAAAGTCATGTGGCGTATACATCAGATTTT
>KK119261.1:198725-238738 GCA_000611955.2 Stegodyphus mimosarum | reverse complement strand
GGAAGAGGTATTTTATGCCATTCCTGTTAAACAGCTGTCAAAAGTTTAGGAAGGATTGTAGGGCGACGTTTGGACTATCCGCTTTTTAAAAGTACAAAAGCGCGAAAATCCATAAGTCATACACCAGAAAATATAGTAAGGATGTGAGTGAGGGGTTTTGGTCTTGATACCCATTTCTTGTTCCATTTTTTCCATGAATTTTCCAGCAGATTTTTACGTGCTGTTACTTGCTTTGTTTTTATACAGTTCTACTGATTGATGGCACAGTGGGTAAAAAGAAAGTATTTCATATTTGAAAACTGGGTATAAAATATGTCAAATTGATCTTAACATTTTTCTTCACTCTCTTTATTTTTAATTTGCAACTATATGAAAAACCAGCAACAATCATAAATCCCTTTAAAAAACTTTCTTCAGATTCTTTGAACCATGTTCTCAGATTGTTTGCTCCTGTTTGATGAAAATAAATGGATCCCGTTTTATTGCAATCATTTAAATACACCCACTGTTAATTTATTGTAATAACACTTTTCCATTTTTTCTGAATAAATGTTTCTCATAAAGAATTTTGCAGCGAGTTTTGCGTTCGAAGATACATTGGCTCGCAAAAATGATCGGACACTTTTGTATTTTTTTGTATTCTTTAATGAACATAAAGACTAAAATAAATTAAAGCAAAAAAGGCTTTTATTTTAATTACATTTTTTATAGTAAGTTTAATTTTTTATATATGTAAGTTTTTTATAGTAAGTTAAATTTTTTATAGTAAGTTTAATTGTTATTTCGAAAAGATAACAATTAAATTAAAAAATCATTATCATTTGTTCAATGACGGTTGCACCAAATGTTTTGAAATGTCTCGCTTTGGTGGCCATTGCGACTAGATATCCACCTGTTAATTGGTTGCACATTTTTACCGATGGTTCTCAGTTTGACTCTCATTTTAAAGTAGGGGCTGGTGTGTTTTAGAATCTCTTTTCTTTCTACACCCCTGTAGGATACATTGGTACCTCCTTCGATGGCGAAGTAGTAGCCATCTGTACAGCCCTACAGCAATTATTAGCTATTCATTACTGCTTTGCAAAAGCTGTCATTTTTTCTGATTCTCATACAGCCATTCAATCAATTAGCTCTGTTGAACACCCATTAACACCTAAAATTTTGCAGTGCCAAGAATTCCTGAGAACTCTCACTTTAAAGGAGAAACAAATCGTTTTCCAATGGGCGTTCGGCCATTGTGCCCTTTGGGGCAATGAACGAGCGGACTTACTGGCAAAACGAGGTGCCAACTTACTACAACATCCAGATACAGCCGTTTCTTATTGCAGGATTAAACTGTTTTTAAAAAGTTTATTTACATATAATACCTTAGGAGATCTTCAGATTCGTACAGCGTTGAAAAGTTGGAGAATGATAAGTCCTTCTTTTATTTCCGATAATCCAAGAGGTACTGCAGTTGCAGCTTTTCGTCTGTCTACAGGACATCATTGCCTTGCAGCTCACCTTCACCGCATAGGCATTTCTATTTTTCCCGCTTTGCAATTCTGGATCCTATTTGCCGACTTTGCAATTCTGGAGAAGACATGCTTCGATGTGGGGGCTCTTCGTGGTCTTACAGAAGAGTCGAAATACTGGGAGGCAAGAGCGCTTCTTAGGCAATGACTTCGGTCTTTTTCTTCTTTGTTCTAGTGTTTGTAATCTTTTGTTTGTAAGATTTTAGTTCGTTGTAACTTTTTGCTTAGCCATTGGAAATTAAAAAGAAAATGCTTTATGAGGAAAAATATTGTCTCAAAAATAATCGGACACTTTTAGTAACAGCCCAAAAAGACAAAAACTTACATTGCTTTTGCTTCTTAATATTTTGTAGGATATTTACATTTGTTCACTTCATTTAATCTTTCGGCCATTGATGCCAGAAGTTTTTTTTTATTATTTCTTTTTTGGTTATTTCTGGACTTATTTTACGCCACTCCTCTTGAATCACTGCTTTCAGTTGCTGCCGCGAAAATATGCTCTGTTTTCGAATTTTCGATTCTAGTTCTTGCCAAATATGTTCATCAAGATTAAAATCTGGCGATTGCGGTGGTGCCTTAGTTACTTCTGGACACTTATATAACAGACAGAGTCTGACCTGTGCGCAGTATGCTTTAGATCATTGTCCTGGTAGAATATAAAACTATTTTGTATATTAAGTGCTGACGATGCCAAATTTCCCTTGAAGATGTCAAGGTCCATTATACCATCTACAAACTTTATATTACCAACACCGGAATGTGCCATAGATCCCCAAAACCGTAACTCCTCCTCCGCCACATTTAACACTTGGTACTAAGTTTTGATTCTGAAACTCCTCATTTGGTTTTCTACGCATCAACACTCGCCCATCTGAGCCTAAAAAAACATGTTAAATTAGCTTTCATCTGCAAACAGTACTTTTTTCCAGTAGTCGGGTGTCCTTTGTTTCATCGATTTGCGAAGGCGAGGTCAAGTTTTCGGGGTTTTTTTAATGATATAAAATTTTCTCTGCGCTACTCGCCCATGATATCCTGGAGATCGCATGACTCTTCGTACAGTTTCTGGATTCACACATATTCCATATAATTCACGTTTTCCGCAACAACTGTAGGAGCACTCAGTCTTCGACTCTTTTTAATATTCCTTAGTAAAAGTGTTTCATTCCATGAGATAACTTAGATGGTCTTCTTTTGTTTTGAATACGATTCTGTATCTTATAACGCTTAATAATATAAAAAACTGTAGAATCACTTAAATTAAGTAAATAGGCAATTTTTTAATAGGTTTCCCTTTCTTTTGATGCAAATCAATAATTAATCTGCGGATTTCTAACGATGTTTCCTTTCGTGACCGAGCCATTGCAAGAAAACATTTAAATAACGAATATTTTCTAAAAAGTAAATTCGTATTATAAAAACAAATAATTTTTAGAGTTCTGCCGAGCTTTTTTATCCAAACTTATTCCATAAAATTTTGTTTTTTATTTATTGCAAATGATTTTAGTTAGAAATTACGGAAATGTCAGGTTAATTTTCTAGTTTTTTCTTCCATTTCATCTAAAACGCTATTTTTTAAATTTACCATTTCTTTTTTTCAAATTTATTCAGTACAAAGAGATAGCTAAGAAATATGCATTCAACAGGAAAAAATTCTTCATTAGTTTGCTGCAAAGCTTTTCTGCTATTACTTAAAAAAGTAAAAATATTGTTATGCCCGATCATTTTTGTGAGACACTACTATGTCGTGGAGAAACAGGATGCACATTATATTTTTTCGTCTTTTTAAGGTTGAGATCAGCATTATTCACTTTGTTTACAGTTGACTCTGAGCATTTTAATAATTTTGCAACTGTCTTTTGACTTAGCAGATTTTTTACCTTTGCAACACTCCAAATATTCCGTTTTTTCCTTGGATATGTATTTGGAACAATTTTTCCACAATGAAGCGAAACACTGACGTTTTTTTCCTTTCTTATTGACAATATTACCCGCCGTGGTTTTAAATATAGAAAAATCATTTATAGCGTTTTTTTAATTATTAGATACGAATAATTTTCTTCGGAAAGTCCACAAACATAGCTTTTATCCATTGCTTCTTTAAAAGCTCCATTTTGCATGAAAACAAAACTGTCAAGTAACAGACAGTAATTTATACTTTCAAAAATATAGATGTAGTTAAAAAGAGAATTTCCAAGCAGACGAATTTTTTTATAGCAAAAAATCGTCTAAAAAATGGGCGAACAGCTTCTGTACAACTGCAAGGTGACATTTTAGCAAAGTTTTCATATTTTTGCAAAGATTTTACGCAAATAATTCGAGAAATAATATTTGTTTTAAAAATAAAATATTAAAAATGTCTTAAAATTTATAATGATTAAAATTGTGTATGATAATAATTTCAATAATTTTTCTTTAGCAAAATTCTTAAAAATGTTGATATTTCTCTACACACATCCTTTTGGATCACAGTGCTCTTATTCTCATTAAAACTTTAATTATGAGAATGTAATCGCAACTTGGATAAAAATTACAAATTTGAAGCCAATATGAGACAGAGAAAATCATCTTTGCAAGTTCTGCGCTTTGATTATGACCGAGCTTCCTTAGACGTTTGATAATGTATTTAGACTCGCTACCGATAGATGTCGCCACAATATAGTTCATTGTAAATAAAACATTATTTGGTCACAATAACAAATTCAAATGCTTAATTAATTGTTAATTATGATGAAGTTATTTTCAAGTAATATATATTTGTATTTTGTTGAATTAAAAATTTTATTGCGAATTTAAATGTAGAATTCGCGAATTTTTTTTTAATTAACTGAATAAATAGATAGATGTTGTGACTTATCTCGCTCCTCTGCAGTAAGATCAGAACAAGCTCACAAATTTATCGTGGCAAGGAGTGCAAGACTCCGGATGTCTTTTGTCAAGAGCCTTGAGTGCTTTACAGGGGACAGTAAGACTTTGCTTAATTTCGCCCCCAGTTATAGGGAGCACCCGGAGGGGCAGGTTCGAGGATCTCCCACTCTCTTCCCCTACCAACAAACTCTTGAGAGGGCTTTCGGTTGGCCGCATATTTAGAGGTCCCCATGCCGCGCAGACGCAATACATTTAGAAACATCCATGCCTTCTCCGGGATTCGAGCCCGGGCCCTTCGGTACGGCAGTCAGCGTCACTAATCGGCCATTATCCCGGTTGGGCGGCCCTGAATAAATATAAATTATAATATACACTCACTTCCAAAAGTTAAGCACGGAGAGGAAAATGCTAATTTCCGGAAGCCAATCAGGCTTGAAGAGGATGCAACTCGCTGCAGAGGTAGATGGTAGTATGCAAATATGTTAGGTAACAGCCAATCGCGCTTTCGTGTCAAGAAATATGCAAATAAGGCAGTCTTATAAGAAACCAGCTTTATGAAGGGTTACAGAAGTTGATTGTAAGTGCTGATAGAAGGTGTTTAAATCTTTCGTACAATTTGTTTTCAAGATATATGTGTTTCTATGACTTCCAGATGACGAATGGAAGATTCTGAGCACTGGCGTGCTGTGGGGTGCATTGAAGCAGGACAGTCTATCACAGATGTTGCTCTTTTCTTCGGCGTTCATCATTCTGTAATTTCACGTTTATGGAAACAATTTCAAACCACACAGACAGTTGTCCGAAGGCCCGTAGCCGGTAGCACAAGGGTTACAACCCCGCGGAAGATCGATAGATTGCTATTGCAGCCAAGCGGAATCGCAGAGCGACCTCCACACGTGTGACATCTATGGTTACAGCGTCCATTGGTAAGGCGATATCTGCAACTACTGTAGGCCGAGGATTACATATGAGTGGACTGTACGCCCAGGTACCTCGAGTTTGTGTTCCTGTATCCGTCCAATCAAGAGGGGCACGATTACAGTAGTGCCGGAAACATGCCAATTGGAATGTGTCTGACTGGGGCAATGTCATGTTTACTGATGAGTCAAGATTTGCTCTGGAGCCAGATGGCAAGCGTATCAGGATATGGCGTGAACAACGAACACGCAATTAGTCCCAAAACATCCCCGAACATCACACATTCCGAGGCGGAAGCATTATGGTGTGGGCAGGGATTTCAATAGCATACCGCACCGACCTGCACATCTTTAAACGGGGTTCTTTGACGGCATCCGGTATCAAGATGAAGTCCTAGAACCCAATTGTGAGATTGTACGCTGCAGCAGTTGGCCCTACCTTTGTTTTAATGGACGATAACGCACGTTATCGTCCATTACGATAACGATATTCGCCCGACCTTAATCCCATTGTATACCTTTGAGATGCTCTCGGCCGTGCTGCATCTTCACGTTTTCCACCTCCAGCCATTATTCTTATCTCCAGCCATTCTTATTGAGCTAGAAACTGCTCTGCAAGAAGAATGGCGATTGCTTAATTCTGCGGTGGTTGACCACCTAATTGAAAGCATGGTCACAAGGTGTAAACTTTGTATACAGATGAGGGGGATCACATGCCCTATTAATGACCTTTTTTCATTTTATGCTGGTTATTTTCACTTTATACATAATTCTGTTTAAGTCTCCAGTATGTCATTGCCTGATAACTTACAAAAATTTAACATTGTTTTCATTTCTGTATATAATTATTGACTTTGTTTTATGCATAAATGTATATGCCACTTTCCTGCCGAATTTTGTATTAATCAAAGCAGTATTTGTTGACTTTTTTGCATTTTACATCTTCGTGCTTAACTTTTGGAAGTGAGTGTATATTTCTTTTAGACGTTGATTAGTGGGCCACTAAATTGTACTAATGATAACTCTAACATCCTGTTTATTTCATGCAACTTTAAACGTATTTTCCTGTTTATTTAATGCAATTTTAAATTGGGCTATTTATACTTTTTTAAAAGTAGTCAAAATTTGAAGGTTAACAACAGGAAATATACATAATTTTAGGTTAACTGCGTACTTTGAAAATTTATATATTGCTAATACAGTACAAATCGCAAAATGTATTAAAATATACTGAAATGACGCATATTCAGTGTACAGGTTTACCAGGAAAAAACATCTGCTTAGAAAATTTAATATTCTCCATAATTGCAAACAGAAAATTATAAATAATTTGTCATTGTAAAGAATATATATATATATTCCCACAAATGTTCGGGATGACTTTCATTAGTCACCCATATAATATCAGTGCGATATGCCATTTCTTGCCAAACACTAACTGTTTGTAAGGCATCACAAATGTGTTATGTTAGTTAGAGCAAACTTGTAAGCAAAGGTGGTATGAACACAATATCTTTGACATACCCGTAAAGGAGGAAGTCACAGGGGGCTAAGTCAGATGGCCTAGAAGGATAGCTGTATAGGACCAAATCATCGGCTGCACTGTAAACAATCCATTTGGTGTGGTAATTCTCTGTTTAAAAATTTACGGACCTCCAAATGCCAATGGGAAGGACGCATCATCTTGTTGAAAAATTAAATTTTGCATGTCTTCCTTCAAATGAGAGAAAAGCCAAATTTCCAACCTATCGAGGTAGGAAAGGGCACTGACTGGATTTTCGGCAAAAAAAGATGTTTTGTGTTCAGTTTGGTGACTTTCCAATCTCCAAATTTGCACGTTATGGCCGTTTACTTTCCCCACTTAAGTGAAAGATAGTTTCATAGCTAAATACTGGTTGATTGCAAAAATGTTCCTCTTGCACAGCTTCATCCATGAACAGGCAGTAGTTTAGACGATTCAACTATCACTAGACTTCAGTGCTTGCATACTTTGCAATTTGTGAGGCTTAAAACGCAATTTTTTTCTTAACACAATCCAAACTGTAGAGTAAGGTATCTCAAGTGCACGACTATCACGAACCGTCGATTTCTTCAGATGGCGTAAAAAAGTCTTTAGCACTCTTTCAACATTCTGTGATAAAACATATGGTTGCCTTGAACTTTTGCCTTTACACAGGCATCCAATTTCCTGGAACTGGTAGTACCATCGTCTGATACTCTGAGATGTCTGTGTTTTATTGGTAAAATAATATTGCATTTACATTATTTAAGACATAAAATTTATTTTGGATAGAAAGATCATCATAAGGCTCAACAGGTGTTGCTGTTTTCTCTGTTTTGAATGACTTCTTAAATTGTCACTGTTTGAGATTTCAGAGTCACTACTAATTATTTTTCTCTTACTGACAACACGCTATTTAGACTTATTACCAATCCTAACAGAATTAGTACTAGAATAACTTGCCAAAGCTTTGCATCAAGATTTCTGATCTGTTCATTAAATAAAGCGATCTCCCGCTTTATGGCCTTTTCAAAAGCATCTTCAATTGCTTCAGAGAACGTTTCGCAATCAGGAAAATAAGTAGTGATTGCAGAGCATCACGAGTGTTCTTCTCTAATAGTTTATGATGAAATCCGGGACAATCAGAGTCCCTTTCTGTGTAAGTCACAATGGCTTTTATCAAGCCATTGTGACGAGTTTCGAAGTGAAAAGTTCACATTTTGAATAACATAAAATTCACCTCAACTTCTATATGTTAAATGAAAGAAGGTTAAAATACAAGGTGACCAAGTGACTGCTATCTCTGTATAAGGAAAGAAAAGTCGGGACCAATACTATTCGCATAAGGGGCAGCGGTCATTAGGGTCGCATAAGGTCATTAACGGACTCTGTAGCTGAGTCCCCTGTCTTAGGAAGTGGTGGGAACTTATCTGTTTTTGCTTATGCTAAACCTAATTCCACCGCACGAACAATACATCCATAAGGAACGATCTCAGACATAACCTTCACAGAAGAAGGCTAACGGCCGAATTTTCGCTTATAGTCTATTGAAATAAGTTGAACTGACATGTACACAACTTGCAAACTACTGCCAATGAGTTATTTATCATAACTGAAGGTATAAAAGTAGGGAAAAAGTGCACTATATGAAGGTAATAAATATTTTATTTTTAATGGAAAGGAAAATATAAGAATATCAAACTTTAAAGTTTACTTTTCTTGACTTCATAAAGATTAGTGCATTAAAGTTTAATCTCTTTCTGTTTTATGCAGATATCACCTTCTCTTGTGTCCACTGCATAATCAGATACTTCTTTTTCTGTCAAATGCGTCAAGACTGTTCGAAAGACTATCGACGTACTGAATGGTGTGCTTGAAGTCGTAACGAACACCCCACTGTACTTTTCACTGTGACAATTTTCATTTGTTTTAACGTTTAAAAACATAAAGTTTTGAAAACGATTTCAATAGATTTCAAAAGAAAAGTTGAAATTTTTATGGTGAAAAATGATTCGACGCAATTTACATATTGTAATGGGATGCAAAGAAAAGCAATTGTATTTCTCAGAATTCTATACTAACGTATAGAATATTATTCTCAACCACTTCACCGTCCTGAAAAACTGAAATATTTGCTAACTTTTTTTTGCCTCTGAAACTGGCCTTAGCTTCGAATGAAAATGTTTCTTTCTCCTTTCATCAAATGTCAAAACCTATTTAGAAGTTCTTGCCAAATCAACTTGAACCGTCTACTTGTCACAAGGGTGTCGAATAGCATCACCGTATCAAGGAGAAAAAAATTATTTTGTGTTTCCAAGTCTCTTTTATTTGGAAATTAACAGTGTCATGGTTTCTAGCAAACAGTAATTCTCATTGCATTGCCAGCTGAAAGGAAAGGAAAGTGGAAGTGCATTCCTATTTCCCATCTTGTTTAAGTGAATTATGCATTGCATGATCATGATACAACCCACTTTCGGAGAAAGCGTGATCAACTACGCCATAAATGTTCTCTTCATTTTTGCCACATTCTGGTTGTTGAAAAACGAAGCGACAAGTCTGTAGAGTTGCACTTACTTCAACTAACCAATATTTTGTTATCTTTTCTGAGCTTCTCAACTTCCCCTCGCATTTCCTCCCAGGATGTGAATTTAAAGTTAAGTGAAGGGAGTATTTAAACAGGTGAATCTAGGAGTTTATTCAGAGCGTGTTTTCGCTATACAGCGCACGTTACGAATCTATCCTTCCTGTTACACGGAGTTGCTGATAGGCCTTTTGCGCCATTTAAATAATTATCAAGGTAGGCTAGCTCTTAACTTAATTTGCTAATCCAGCACCACTCTTTAGCCTTGAATTTATAGTGTAGCGATTCTTATATTCCACTACAAGTTGTCGGCGTTATTGTCAAGCAGGAAGTACATGACTTTTGCTGTTCATATTTGATAATAATAAAGGGTTATTTTTATCCTTCTGTGGTTGTTTTCTTTTACGTCTGTGCGGGAAGTCGCCAGATTCCCTAGAGTTTATGTGGCCAAAGAGAGTACGATCGTCTAAGTCTTTCTCAGCCTCTGTGCTTCGTTGTTAACGCCTGATGACACTTTTCAAATCGACGAGTCTGTCTCGGTGGAAACTGTGAAGTGGTTTCTGGTAAAATAAATAGCAATATTGCACTGTTTAATAATTATCATTGGAAAACAGGTATCGAATGTGCAACTAGAATTCTGTGACTTTTAGGATTAGCAATGTCTTCTAACAAGGAGGAAAAATCTGGTGTGTACGCCACATGACTTCCTTGTACGGAATATTAAATTATACACATTTTCCATTTCATTTAAACTTATTGAATTGAATTAAATCTACTTCATCGATAGCGCAAAAACTACAATAGAATAAATGCACTCTTTAAAATTCACTATATTTGTTTACCACAGCGACACTCTGCGCTAGCGTTACATCTCATTCATTTTATAACTCATCAGAATGCACAGAAATTATATTTATCAGCTGGAGAACTACTTAATCGTTGCCACATGTTCTATTCAAATACTATAATAAATCTAAAATGATGTGTAAAAGAAATTAAGCAAACAAACAAAAACAAAAAAGAAACAGTTTTTCACAGACGATTTAGTATTTCTCATTCAATTAATTCAGTTCTCACTTCGCGACAAGGCAAAAATACATAAAAACTCAAAATACCTAAAGTAAAAATCTGATGTGTACACCACATGACTTCCTTGTACGGAATATTAAATTATATTCAATTTTCCTGCATTTCGTTTAAACGTATTGAATTAACAGTTATCAAATTTTGAATTAAATCTACTTCGTCTGTAGCGTATAAAACACAATATAATAAATGAACTCTTTAAAGTTCACTATATTTATTTACCATAGCCACACTTCGGCGCTATGTTCACTTAACAGCTTTGCATCTCATTCATTTTATAACTCAGAGTGAGCAAAAATTATAGCATCTGAAGAATTACCACCAGTTCCATTCAAATATTATAATAAATCTAAAACGATGTATAAAAGAAACTAAACAAATAAAAAAGGAACAGTTTTTCACAGACGATTCAGCGCCGCTTACCTAACGCTCATGCGCTACTAATTTATTCAGTTCTCACTTCGCGGTAAGGTAAATACATAAAAGTTCAAAATATTTTCATTAAAAATTGAAAAATATAGAAAAACATAAAACACCAAGTACAGTTAAAATAATGAAAAAAAAAATTTTACAAATAAAACTACGATTTGTACTCAAACACCAGCTAATAACTTAAATAATAATTCCAGAATGAATCGAGCATAATTTAATTCTCAATAATAAAAGAAGACGTTACTTCGCTGCTGCGAAGCTTAGTTTTTAGAGATTGGCAACAAATCTACTATTCTGGTAAGCCTCAAACGTAAACAAATATGTCCGCTATCATAACCAGAAATTAGGCTTAGCCGCACTTAAAAAACTTTTAAATTGTTGATTATTCCACAATTATTGCATGGAGGTTAACTAAGGGCATATAAATCTTAACCGAAAGATAAGAACAACATAATTCAATCATTTTTAAAGCGAAAAATGCATAATTTACAAACTTATAAGAATAAAGAAACTGAGCTCAGTGAGCCGAGTAACAGAGTGGATACATGTATACGTATATTTACATACTTTTGGTGCGGCAGATTGGCAAGCAAAATGCGAGGTGAACATTTACATGTTATAGCAGCCCTATATACAAAATGTCAACGTTCTGAGGCTCCTCGTTTTTGAGTTATGCGAGATACATACATACATACGTGCGTACGTACACATAAACGCCACGAAAAAAAACGCTTCGGAATCCATTTTAAATCAGTTTTATAATTATTTTGGGGTAAAAGAGTCTTTTATTCTGTCCTTATAAACGGATGTCACTCAAAAACTTCGTTAAACTGCATTCAATAGCGGTCAAAATAGATATTTTCTTTGAAATATGGTACCTGAAATTTTTCGCGATTGCAGTGCTTCCTTTTTACTTCGTACAAGGAAGTAAAAATTACGAAGTAAATCTTAAACACTTATTTCCTCGAATAAATTCCAGAATTGATTAAGCATGATTTAATTCGCAATAATAAGGGAAGGCGTTATCTTTGTTGTTTTGAAGCTCAGTTTCTCTAGATTGGCAACAAATCCACTATTCTGCTAAGTTTCAAATGTAAGCAAATATGTCCGCCATGAGAAAAATGACTAGGCTTAGCAGCACTTAAAGAACTTTTAAATTGTCGATAGTTCTATAAATCTTGCGTGCAGTTTTACTTTAACCGGAAGATAAGAACATCATAATTCAATCATTTTTAAAGCAAAAAACGCACAATTTACCAACATATAAGAATAAAAAAAACTGAGCTCCCTGAGCCGAGTAACAGAGTGGATATACAGGGTGGTCATAAAAAACTTTTCCAACATCTGCACTTCTAGTGTCCCTTCTGGTTAGCCGATCGAAATGAGATTGCAAATGTAGTTATTCTGAGGTATGCGCTCGAGATTCTGTGAACGGCAACACAGGGGCACTCTCGGTTACGGTTATACTTATAGAAACTCAAAAATGTCGAATGGCAACGCTAACGTTTTCCGGTCGCAAAATGTTCAACGCATGCGAAAACCCTAAATAGCGTTGGAACGGTACCAATATGTCCAAAAACTGGCGTGTTATTATTATCACGCCAGTTTGTGTTTTTCGGTCGCAAAATGTTCAGCGCATGCGAAAACTCTAAATAGCGTTGGAACGGTACCGATATATCGAAAAACGGACGTGTTATATATACACAAAAAAGAGTATTCTGTAAACCGGCCAACGAAACACGATCTGAGCGCACGCAGAAAATTCACATATGACAGAGAGAAGACACGGATCACTGATGACAACACATATCGGACAAAAGAATATCTTTATTTAGATCAAACATTTTCCATATGGGTGCCATCACAGGCAAGTATGCATTGCATCGGGAGACGGTGGATAATACCGCTGAACGCAACGTGTCAAGAGGGATGTTTGCACTCTCACGCGGGATAGAATACTTTAAATCCGACAAAGTTTGCGGATTGCACAGTTAAACTCTGGATTTGAGATATCCCTCAAACCAGAAATCCATAGGTGTCTGATCCGGGGATCGCGGAGACTACGAAAAAGTATAATGATGTGAGATGATGCGATCACCAAAATGCTGTTTCAGGACCCTTTAGTACACCTCTCTATATGTGGAGGTGCACCATCTTGCATCCAAACGATGCCATTGAGTGCATTTCGCCTACGCAATTCCGGTAGTAGCGTTCATCTCATTTTGATAATACAGTTTTATCAATTCACCACGAACTTTCCCAGGAAGAGTAATTTCGTCGCCATGTGCGAGTTCTCGAATGACGACTTCGCGTAACTGCCTGGCATTTTATCGGTTTCTTAAGCCGAATATCTGGCGATCGAAGTTCTGTGATTGGTATCTTGCCTCTGTCATATGCAAATTTTCTGCGGGCTCCCAGATCGTGTTTCGTTAGCCGGTTTTTCAGAACTCTTTTTTGTGTATGCATAACACGTTCGTTTTTGGATATATCAGTACCGTTCCAGCGCTATTTAGGGATTTCGCATGCACTGAACATTTTGCGACCGAAAAACGTTGGCGTTACCATTCGCTATTTTCGAGTTTCTGTAACTATAACCGTAACCGTGAGCGCCCCTGTGTTGCCATTCACGGACTCTCGAGCGCATACCTCCGAATAACTGTATTTGCAATCTCATTTCGATCGCTTAGCTGGAACGGACACTAGAAGTGCAGATGTTGGCAAAGTTTCTTTATGACCACCCTGTATATATACATAAATTTATACACTTTTGGTGCGGCCGATTGCAACCAAAATAGGAGATGCACATCTACATGTTATAGCAGTCCTATATACAAAGTTTCAACGTTCTGAGGCTACTCGTTTTTGAGTTATGCGAGATACATACATACGTACGTATGTACGCGCAGACGCTACGAAAAAATCTCTTCAGAATCCATTTTAAATCAGTTTAATAATTTTTTTGGCAAAAAAGATACCTTTGTTCTGTTGTTACGTACGAATGTCACTCAAAAACATTGTTAAATTGCATTCGATAGCTGTCAAAATGGATATTTTCGTTGAAATATGATACCAGAAATTTTTCGCGATTACTATACTTCCTTATTACTTCGTACAAGGAAGTAAAAAAGGTTGACTTTTCTTCACGTATCCTTCCAGCGAACGTTATCTTAATTTATGAGTTTTTAGTCGAAAAATAACGTTTGTGTTTGAAAGCGTTTATTTGTATGAAAATATATTTTCCAGTTTGTATTTTATGAGGAATCGCTACAAAAGTTGCCTTACAGATTATTGTCTTAGACATCATCTGTGTTCTTCAACTACAGAAACTGACGTGGATATCTTGGCACTTTTAAGTGATGCTGATTCGCTTAGCGTATTTCGTGTAAATTATGTGATTATATATTTTTCTGTTTGAGTACAATAAAATATTTCTAAAAATTTCCATATTGAAAATTTCATGCCAAATTTACGCATTGGGACCGCAACTTGAAAGTACGGGAATATGTTTTATTTCTACATTGCGGCCTTTTGCAAATAGCAGATAAGTGTAGTTTCGGTTCTTAGAAGTCGGTCTTGAAAATGTTCCCTATTTCTTACTTAGATTGGAAGTGGAAAACATTTAAAAGAGAAATTGCTAAATACGTTTTTTAAGTTATATATGTACAATATATGGTGAATTTCTCGATTTGATATAGTCTCTTTCCAGATTTCGATCGAATTCAATTTTTAGAAATGTAGAAACAATTTTTTCTCCAGAACTGTATGTGTAAATTGGAATAACTTCTCTTCCAGATCTAGGATCATTTCTTATTTAAATCTTTAATATTTAAAGCTTAAAATCACACATAAAAATTGCAAAATCAATGAACATAAATGAAGTAGTGGAAAATGAGAATTTATCTATTCTTTGTTCTGTATCTCTTATTATGTACTGAGTGTCGAAAACGGCCTGTAAAGAAAAACTATAAAACAAATTAATAAACAGACGATTCTGTTTTCACTAGATGGCACGCGATGAAATGTTATGACTTTAATTTTTGTTATTAATTTTTTGGCAACGAGAATGAAAAGAACAGTTGAACAGACGAGATGTGAGATGTTGGATGTAATTTTGATTTAGTGTGCTTCTGTATATCTTAACGTTGAAATATTCGAAATTAAAAATTTTTTTCTTTCTTGAGATGTAGATTTCCTAGAACTTCGAAATTATCTTTAGGCAAGCTCACCCGAGCACGATTTTTAGAAGGAAGAAAGGTAAGTGAAACCTTTTTCCTTACTTTTAGAACTTAGAAATTGAAAACTAAGAAGTTAACGTTCTTAAAGGTTTTCTAAACTGAGGACAACACACTACGTAAATGGATGGTGAAGAAGAGGACGGGTATTATTGTTTAAAAAGGTAATAACTTTCATGAAAACATGAACTATTACATCTGTATTCTTCTTTTTATTTTCTTACACTAGGAAATATTTGAGATTGATAAGGTGCTTCGGAAAATGTATCCTTGTCCAGTGCTGTGTGTATTCCTTGTCCAGTGTTGTCTGGATATTTTTCAAAAGTTTTCTAAATTGGTTATTGAATTGAATGATGTTTCTGTTGGCAATAGCAATATTAAGATTGTAGCTACCAGAAGAATATTTTAGAAATCCACACTTTGTATTTTCTCCAAATGACAATAAGGTTCTCTACTGTAGAAAAATGTTTTCTAGGGGAAAGACATCTTTAAAACTTCTTATGCTACTCCCAATACAATTCTTTCTTCAATGATCAGCTCATTCTACTGATCTTTATATATATCGTACATTTTCATCAACAAACCGTACATTTACAAAACTCCAAATACACAGTTATATCATCTTGTATCATTACACCCTCTTTCTCAGCCTTCATGGCAAGGCCTTCAGAATCTCTTCCTGACATATTATAACCAACTTCTTCCAGACAACTTCTTCCAGACAGCAGTAAGCATGAAAAACTTCCACCCTTTCCCCATGTATTTTGTGAATTATTTCTAGTGCAAGAAGCAATGAAAGTGTTGGAATAGTTTTCTCCAAAATAGACTTCAAGGGGTATCTTTTAGTGTTAAAGCTTACTTCAAAGCACCTTTGGAAAGCTTCCTGAAGTTTGAAATAACTCATTAATCCATCATTTGAATATGAGAAGCGATGCTGAAAAGGCAAGAACTTCATTTGGATGTATTCACCTACCAATTCTTCTTCGAAGCCTAGCGAACAGGCAGCAAAGTTGTTCGTTAACAGAAGAACCTTGAATGATAAATAGTCGGATTGGAAAGACGACTAAAGAAAATCAAATTATCAGCCTTACAGCGCAGAGAATGAAACTCAATGTCAAAAGCGTAATGCGCTTTTTATTGCTTTAAATACAGTATTTTAAAACGATGCTTTTCGAATCGTTGCAGAATTTAAAGTTATTGAGTTTCTTCTTCTTTGACAGCATAGACGAGAATTCTAAGACCTAAAGTGACTTATCATTATGTCTTTCAAATTACGACGGAAATGTATGAAGAATGTAGATTCTTCTGTTTAACTCAAATAAAAGTTTAACAGAAGTTCCAAAACAGCCAGATTCATGATTTAAATCAAAACTTGCGAATTTACAATTATGACTAAGTTAACTTACGTTAGCCAAAAGGCTACACAGATACAAAACACAAAGATTGCCTCTGACCTAAAGTCGGCGTAACAAACTTAATGGCAAGAATAACGCAATACCGCAGATATACATCTCTCAAGAGAACCGATTAGCAAACCAGGCCTTCAGCAGGTGGAATAAGCTCTGATTCTAGCCATCAGATCAGAGAGATCAGAGATAATCATTCGTTTAAAAGTGTACAGCCGAAGAGGCCTTTACCAATACAATCCTCTTATCTCCTAAAGCTCATTTAACTTTTAAAAATATAATAAAACTGTTAAGAAAGTTTTTGTGCACTGAATGCGGAGATGCTAACAATTCCTCTTTTAGAGGCATCCATCTATTAGCCTTGCTTGTGGCTCCATCTATTAGCGCGCTTTGAATTTGGTATTAAGTAAGCAGTCATCTTCTAATAGCATTTGTTTAGTATTTCGTATATAAAAATAGCAGTTAAAATTCAATACAATGAAGCTGGAGGTAGATATAACAAAAAATAAAAATATATGCAAGTTTTTGAAAGTTTAACGTTCCAGACAGAGTGTATCTCACGTCTGTCGGACCACTGACTTTAGAACTCTGTTCGCGCAAGATAATGTGGATGATCGAAGTTTATACGTGCTCTGACAGGTTAAAAACACATTCTATGTCTGCTTTGCTATGATGAATGAAAATAGTAAACAAAAGAAGAAAAAATAAGAATATATACAAATACTACCATATACACTTGTGGTGCATCGTGTGTGGTCTGTTATGCGGTTGTTCTACAATCGTAGTCTCCAATGTTTATTATAATGTCGAACGTGTGATTAGCACAATTTAGGAAGAATCTGTGTGAATATTTTGAGATTTCTGTGTCTGTAGGCTTGATTTTCAAGTCGTTATGTAGGGTCGAATTCTTTACGTGCTATGGAACATTCGTAATTATTCTTAGTACCTTATTTTGGAATCTTTGGATTTAAAATCGGTTTGTTTGTGCAGTCGCTGCTCAGGCAAGAGACGCATAAAATAAAATTGGTCTAATGGATTGAACATAGTGTAATATTCTTTTAGTTTCAAAGCTAACTGACTCTATCCCCTTAAGAGCTTCCTTTAAAGACTATCTCTTTTCTACCTCATTTGAATATACACGAACTAGAAACTTATTTTCTGGCAGGAAAATGGAAAGCGAGAAAGACAATAAAGCAAATTAACGTAAAATAACAGGTTAGTATAACTAAACGAATCCTTATAAAGTTAGCAATCATAATTTCTGTTCTAAAAATGTATTTTAAATTGTTCATAACTAACTTGGCGCCGGCAGTTCCTTGATCCTTGTCCCGGGTCTCGTCGCAAAATTTGTGATTGATTTTTTTTAAAACTATTCTCTAGTAAGCTATGAAGCTTAAATTTTGAACACGCATTCTTTGTGGATAGCAGAAAACGCAGCACAATAATATTTCATTAAAAGCATTTCAATATATTATTTGTACTTAAGAAGTTTCTAATGCGTATACTCAGCTAGCAACTCGCCTTGCCTGGTATTCTGCCAAAACACTTAGTCAGGCGTAATTACAAAATCACTTTTTCGTATGTCCTGCATTCGCTTGAGAGATGGAGTATTTCAAGACTATTTCCTTCCATCCTGTTTTGAAAATAAATCAGTGCAATTAGCATGCACGTATGTGCTCATATATGCTTCTCATCTGTAGCATATCTCAGAATTCATGTTTGCTACATGAGTTCATGTTCAACCATGTTGCCAAGCTTAATAAACATTCTAACCTCGTACAAATTTCTCAGCAAATTTGAATTGTCTTCTTCAGAGTTGAATCGCTGCACGCTGATTGTCTCATTAGTAACGTTAATAGAATTGCTGGAAATGAAACAGTGATTTTTATTGTTGAAAAAACATTTTTCAAGTAAATAATGGGGTTAATAATGTATACGTGAGATTAAAAGGAAGGAAATGAAAAAAAAAGGTAATACAAAATGAACTTTCATTTAAAACTCATAAAATAATTAATAAACTAAATGATAAAAAATAATTTATTATATAGTTTAATGGAAAAAAAAAGATTAAGTAGTTCTTTTTACAAAATTAAGTTTCTGTTTTGTTGCTGTTGTTGTCTTGTCCATGAATTTCATGGAAGAATGGTTGCCAGAGCCTCAAAGAAGTTGGACTTCTACTTCCACCCCAATTTTGAGGTAGAACACCCCGGGAAGGAGATCGTAAGGTATCCCACCCCCCTCATCTTCCACCAAACCACACGAAAGGTCTTTCTGCTCGCGATATATATTTAGAGTGGCCCCGTGCTGCAAAGACACTGTACATTTTCAAACATCCATGTCTTCTCCGGGATTCGAACCTGGGCCCTTCGGTATCCCATTAGGCTCACCTAACCACTATTTCGTCTGTTCGGTAGCTACTGTTTTGTATTTCGAATAATAAAACGCAGCATTTAAACAATAAAATCGAATTGCATTGTCAAAAGTGTAAGAGATAGTCTTCATTTTATCAACGGCGTTCCACTTTTTATTCGTGATACAAAATTGTAGATAATATTTTAAAATAATTATTTAATATCTTGTTTCCATTAAACTTATATGATTAACTAGTTCTCTTCTTTTAGTTCATTTATTATTTTATCAGTTCGAGAAAAAAGCATATTTCATTAAAGACAGTTTTTTGTTGGTTTTATTTCTTGTGAGAATACACGAAATTTCGTATTTACAAAAATACGCCTAACTCATGAAGAGTCTTACAAAGCAACATTAATGAAGCTATCTAGACTATTCTTGAGATACACTGCTCAAGACTAAGCACACTGCGCCGTGTTTAAATATGTCTGGATGTCAATGGAGGATATTTTAAGAATTTGTTGTGAATATTTTGCTTCATTCTCACTCACCACACTACAGTGCAAACTCTGTAGAGACATTGGGTAAATTCCATGTAGCAGGAGAGATGAAAAATGAGCAATGCCTTCATCGGGATTCGAAGCACGGATCTCTCGAATACGCGCCGAGCGTGCTGACCACTACATCACGAAGGCATGCGAAGAAGGCGGTGAGAAATAACGCAAATTGGAAATACCACGTAGTCTTTGTCAAATTTTTACCTTAAAAAGGTACTGCAAATTACTATTTCTTGCCAGTAGGGAACCCCTTAATGAAGAAACCTGTAGAATTCAATGTTTCTTCCTATCAAAATGCTCATTTCAAAGGTCATCGCAATATATTATCATAATGTTCTGGTCCGCATTAGAAATTTCTTTAAAATTAGACAAAAAAGCAAATAGGTCAAAAGTGAGTTGTCAAGGCATTTCCCCATCGAGTTAGAGATCTTATTATTGATTAAATTCACAGCTGAGGAGTTAGAATAATGTGTACAAATTGAATAAAGATACTGCGGCCTTAATTGCCGGAAGCTTCCTAACAGAACATTATTTCCTTAGTCTTCCTTAGTCTTTCGAATTTAGGTCAAGGCTTTTAATTGAAAATTCTTTTATCGGTTTAAGCGTGCTATTTAAATTTTTACTCCAAAGGGACAATTTGCCCAGAAGTACTCTTAATTTCGTTTTGGCATTTTGCCTTGTTTCATTTTTCAAATTGTTGCCACCAAATGTTATCGCCCTGTATTATATTTAAAGAAATTAAATAATGAAGAATCTGCATAAATGTATGTATATGTTTCTCGCATTGTGATAACGCAACGGTACCTAGAGCCACCAAATTTTGAATAATGTAATCCTCCTGCCAATATGGGCACCTGGAAACCCAAATTTGAAGTTTGGAATTTGCCTTATTATCGATTTCATATTTTGTAAAATTTTAACGAATTTTATATTAACAAACTCAAGGATTTCAAAACGAGGAATGGTAACAGTGTACAGAAAAAAACATTTTTTATTTCCAGAGCGCGAAACTGTGTACCGGAAATTCTAAAGATATGCTCATTTTAAACTTATTTTTCGATATTGATCTTGAACTGAATTTTATGGTTCATGTGCGAAGAACATGGTATCTAATAAATAAAGGTAAAACACAAAATGTTAAACAAACACCCGTTTGGACGTAATTTGAAATCTGAAACCTCTAGATTTTTTATTTAGTTTACATCCTTTAACAAAACAGATGCACTACGTAGTGCACTTACACACCTTTCTGTTTCCTAGGAAGAGTTAAATCCTTAGTGTTTTGTAATTTATAAAATTATTAAATTAAAGACTGATTTTTGATTTGTAGTTCATCTCATAATTCGTGCATTTCACATTTCTCTAAAATTTCTGCTTTGTCAATTTGACAGTACTGATGAATAGGGAAGAAAATATTATCAGTTTATCAATATGAATTCTGACTCAAAATTCAGACTTGATTGATTGCTGAACAAACTTTCGAAAGGGCAGAATAATCGAATTTTTTCAGATACCTAAGGTATGCAAATTTTGAATATGACAGGTGCCGATAACGAAAAAATTGACTTTCTTTCAGGCACTTCCTTAAGTGATAAGAATGCTTATAGAAATTTATTTTCGTGGAAGAATGAAACGGAAGGAGGAAAAACTGTCTTTAGGCAGTCTAAAGTGTTATCAAATAAAAAGCTTTACTATTTATTCTGACAGATAACTAATTTTGCGAAGTCAACATAGCTAATATTGTAAACAATAGCTTTTTCAAAAATATTTTTATTATTGTATAATCAGGCTTTGATATGTATTAAATTAGAACAGTATTTAAAATCACTCTGTGGAGACATTAGTATTTTTTGAGAGCAGGAGAGATGTCAAATGAGCACTGCCCTCGCCAGGACTCGAACCACGGACCTCTCGCATACGCGCCGAGCGTGTTGACCTCTACACCACGAAGGCGTCGTAAAAAGGCGGAGAAATACCTTATATACTTCACATTTTAAAGCGATTAGGGGACCCAATCGCCAAATCCTGGTGATGGAGAATCATCATCCACTACCTATTTTTTGTTAGTTCGTTCGCACTGTAGAGACATTAGAATTTTTTTTTGTAGCAAGAGACTTGAAAAATATGCAATGCCTTCGCCGAGACTCGAACCACGGACCTCTCGAATACGCGCCGACTGTGCTGACCACTATATCATGAAGGCATACTAAGAAGGCGGGAGAAATGCCTTATAACTCATGTTTAAAGAATGTAAATACTTTTAGTTATTTCTATGAATGTGATTTATCCGAAGGGAAAGGTGTGGATTTTACTATCAGACTTTATTTTAAACAAAATTTTATTTATATATTTAATTGAATAAGACAAAGCACTAAAAGACTATCCTTCTGTGGGAAGCATATTTTTGTGAGCTATTGTTAATTTCATGAAGTGGCTACTCATTATTTTGAAATCATGAAATAACCAGTCTTCATGATTCCCAAATTTTATTTACATCGTAGTAAACTTTCTTACATTTTAAGGGACTTTTTCACAAAATTTCTGGCACTGTTTTGAGAGGATCTTTGAGTTACACAGGAAAATGCTGAAAAAGACACTTTTGGGGCAAAAGTATGTAAAATGATTCCTATTGGTATGCGGAGGAATAAAATGCAGTACCATCAAAAAGGAAGAATAATGTTTACAAGTATAAATTGAGTACGTACAATATAAGTGTGCATATTACTTGCATCATTAGACAATTATCTTTAGCTCTCATGCTTGAACTGCAAAATTGAAAGAAGAGAACTTTATAAGCATACATTAGTGTCTGACATGTCAGAATGATTTCTCTTCGCGAAGGAAATGTTCAGAAGCTGTGGATAAATTTGTAGAATACGTTCTGTGCTTTTCTTGAATTACTCTCAGAAATAATCTATGGTTTGAATGTTTATATTCAAAAGACGTAGATTTTATGCAAAAATTATTTGATTTGATTAATTCAAGAATCATAATTGGGATTTATCATAAAGCAGGAGGGATCTATGTTTGATCGCTCTTGAAATCGGTAGTCTTCAAAACCTAGACTAAACTAAAGTTGCTTTTTTTTATCAAATTTTTAAATTTTAAATTAGCGCGTTTATTTCCATTTAGTTCAAATACAGCCTTGCTTCATCTATACTCTATTTTATAGTTCTTCAATGATACGAAAACGATTTCTTTAAAAGTAAAAAATTAGGCATAATATTGGACACCAGTGCTTTGTACTATTAAATGAAAACCATGTACTGAGAATTTTTAAATGAAACTTTAAAACTTCAGTGCATTTAGTAGCATGAAGATGGTTCAACCAAATCTCAATATAAATTTTAAATATGGACTTTCATATAATGAGGCAGTGATTGTTGTACCCTCAATGACCATTTTTCAGGAATGTCTGGCAGCCAGAACCAGTTTAGCATAATATAATGTACAACGGCAGCAAATGTTTTGATTCTTCAATTCTGTCCACATGAACATTAGAACACTGAGCACATACACTGGTGTGCAAAAATTAAGGACGAGACGGTTTTTTCAATATAACTTTGTACAAAAGCTTTCCAAATCAACACATTTAATACCGTAAGATCCCCAATACGTAAGGACATGAGTAATGTAAGCAACACTTACTAAAAGAGAAATCAGAGGGATAAAAAGAAGCTTTATTGAAAAAGTAGCATGGAGCGCAATGCGACTGAAGGCCGAAACATCCCTGTGATGGGTGTCCAGCAAGAAACATCCGGTCTTTAATAGGGGATATGATCTCCCCTGACTGCTAGGCAGGTTTCACATCATTTGTGCATGCTGGATATGTGGTTGTTAATGAGCTGTTGAGACACTGCTGCTCGTTCCTCTTGTAGCACCAATCGCAGTTTCGGAATCGTTACTGGCGATAAGTTACGTGCTGCCACGGGTCTCCCTAGTAAGTTCCGTACATGCTTGACGGGATTTAGATCCAGAGACCTTGCCGACCAATCCATTTGTTCAATATCTTCACTCTCCAACAGATCTTCGACAGTAACTGTGCGATGAGGTGGAGCGTTGTCGTCTGTGAAGAGGAACTGAGGACCCATAGTCCTTGTGAAAAGACGCATGTAAGGAAGAAGAACCTCGTTACAATAGCAGTCCCAGGTGACGAACCTCCTTGGGAGATATGAAGGTCGGTCCGGCTACCAAGCATTATGTTTCCTCGAAACTCCGCGACCTCCAAAACAGTCCCTTTTGATGATGTTGAAGGGGTTATTGCGTGTTCCCCGCTCTGTCCAGATGTGTATGTGTCTATAATCGCAACTCAGACTAAATCTGCTCTCATCTGTACATCATCAGAGTATTCGTCCCCATTCATTGTCTCTCCAATTCCGGTGTTCCCGGCACCACAGAGAACGCCTTCTCCGATGGGCAGGCGTTAGAGGTACACACCGTACAGGGCGTCGTGCAAACAGACCACCACCGTGCAGTCTTCTGGCCACGGTAAAACGCGATATCGGTCGTCCAGTCGCCTGTGTCGTGTGTCTAGCGATTTCTCCCGCTGTCTGCCGCCTGTTTCTTCTGGCCTGTAAGGCAATATACCGGTCATCTGCGGGTGTGGTTCCTCGTGGACGACCACTACTAAACCCCCGGATAGCTGTTCCTGTAGTTTGAAATTGTCTCCAAAGTCGTGAAAGGATGCTGTGAGCAATTCCGAACTCTGCAGCCACACTTGTCCCACTGCGGCCTTCCTCCAACTTCCCAATGATTCGACCTCGGGTAAAAGCATCCAGATGTCGTCTAACAGATTGATTATTCGCCATTTCTCGCTGAGGCAGCAACTCGGTGTGATTTTAACTGCTATACGGCGTGCAATCTCTTTGCCAGAAATACTGATCTTACACCGACAACATGCTTTATACTAGTCAGACACTCCCCCATTACGTCTACCTGCATATCTGCGCATGTGCTACCGTACATCACCTTACTTAATCTCCTGATTAGTCTTCCTGTCCGCTAATTTTTCGACTTCGTCCTTAATTTTTGCACACCAGTATATCTCTCAGTCGGCTGTTTTTGACTTCTGAGAACTCTTCCCAAAATGACGCTTAACATCTTTCTTCTCCTATTTGTTATCATCAAAACGTTTTCTTCTAAAACGGATCTTCTAATGGTATACGAAGAAATCATCATGAGCAAAGTTTAGAAAGTACAACGGTTACTTGCAGCTTCAAAGTGTCATTTCTTCACAAAAGTTTCCTCAGGATAGGATGTATATATTGGACCATATAAGATAATTTCTTCCTTCTGTCCGCATGCCTTCGGTGTGCAACTGGAAGCATGCTCGATGCGTATTCGGGAGGCCCTACTTCGAATCCCGACGAGGACATTGCAGATTTCTTCAGTTTCCTGGTATCGAAAAATTCTAAAGGATTCTACAAGTGGCGCTCGAACTAAAATGGTGGTGCGAGATAATTCATCATCACCAAATCTTGGAGAGTTCTTTAAATAGGGGAGTATATAAAGTATTTTCTCCCTCCTTTCCGCATGCCTTCGTGGCATAATTGGAAGCACTCTCGACGCGTATTCGGGAAGTCAGGATTTCGAATCCCGGCAAGGGCATTGCACATTTTCACGTCCCTTTATCGATATAACCTAATGACTTTACAGGCATTATCAAGGAATAGCAAAGTTTGCCACTGAAAATTCTGTTATGTAGAAAAATGGATTTTAGGGTTTTTTTCTAGCTGTGGATTTCTTGACGGGTGGTGGTCTGCAAAGTACGGACTTAACTGCTAGGTGGGCGTCGGAAATTCTAGATAAGACAAAAAAAATAAAGAATCCATTTCGCTTTCTGTGTGTGTTGCAGAGACAGTATGATTGTTTTCTTTTTCCTTAATGAAAACATGGCTACTTGGCGGTCTGCAGGAAACGGCGTTTTGATAAAGTACGACGGTGAAATGGGACACCTTGACGGGAAGATTAAGGTTGTTTTTTCTGTGTAGACAGCATCTTTGATAAAATAAGTTTTGACTTGAAGATAGACTCCATTCATTATATAAGGTATTTCTCCCGCCTTCTCCGCATGCCCTCGTGGTGTAGTGGTCTGCATGCTCGACGAGTAACCGAGAGGTCCGTGGTTCGAGTAATCGAGAGGCGTTGCTCATTTTTCATGTCTGATGCTTTCAAAAATACCTAATGTCTCTACAATTATTATGAGTTGCTTAATCTGTGATGCGAAAAGAAGTTGTAGACAAATATATTGTTCATCGTAGAGACGTTTCGTCGAGGTGTGATGTATTTCGATTTTTTTCCAGGGAAAGGAAGTTACCTTTTTATGAGGTTTTCTCACGCTGCTGATAAAGAAGGATGTGGGGCATTTACCCTGATTTTGACATAGTTATAATTGGCTGGGAGCAGGTTGTGGCAAACTCTGATGAACCAATTAATTTAAAATGAGGCGTGGTTGCGTCAGACGTTGCTGTTTAATTAATAATTAGGCGAGGAGTTAAAAAGATTTGGTTGAAAAAGGTAGCTCAGAGTTAGGTTTGGTTTTTTTTATTGGTTCTGGTTTGAGGTTGATGTAACATTAAACGAAAATGAAGAAGAAGAGGGAAAAAAACGGAGCGCGAGAGAGAATGCGGGAGATAACTAGTAAAACGGTGTGACAATGAAAACAGTATCGCGATGACGACTGTAGTATGAGACAGAAGAAAACTTAAGAAACAAGTCTCGACCTCATGGAAGATGATCAAGTGTACTGAATGATTAAGCGTATGATATAGGGAAAATACACCAACTGTGGGAAGAAAATGCCGCGATCTGTACGATGCTCCCGGCGGTACTGATATTAACCTGTTGAAGTAAACGGCTTCACTTTGCAATCCATATCGAACTGTGTTAAATACTGTAAGTGATTCTGTTAATGATTAAGTGCATAATGTAGGAGAAACACTTAACTCAAATCACCTGAGAAGAAAATGCGAGGATCTGTGCAATGTTCCTGGCCATGTGTTCCTGTTGCCGAAGCACAAACAGACGGTTCCAGATTCATAAGATATCGGTTTCTGTTGACTAATGATGTGCAAGTATTCTGGCGATGTGTTCCTGTCTTCCGAAGTACTATAAAAAAAAACTGTTCGGAAGTGATATTTAGCGTCTACTGGTTCCGACTGATGATGTGAAATTTTATCGGCGCGGTGTTCCTCTTTTCCGACGTCCTTTAAAGAAACTGTTCCGATCTGTTATTTAGCGTGAGGGAGAAAACGGCTGCACTCTGCGAACAATATCAAACTGTGTTGAGTACTATAAGTGACTGTATTAAAAATAGGTTTTATGAGTTCAAAATAATTTGCAGTCCGGCTCTCGGAAAGTTATCGTATTCCATCGCTAAATTTGTTTTGTTTCTTGATTGTGATGAACCTTGAAGTCGGCAGTCGTAAGTACCTTCACATTCTCTTAGTTGTAGAATGTGTTGCGTGGGTACGGGTTCGTAATCGATTGAACGCACATGTCCGATAAAAGTTAATAAAATCTATTCTTATCACAAGAAATACAACAAAACGCTGGATTTTTCCTCAAAGATATTCCTACAATATCACACAGTAGTTATATTTTAGACTACTAAAAGGTTAAATAGAACGTAATGCAAAGCGTAGAGAAAGCTAATCCGGTCTCACCGCAAATTCGCTACAATCAGCAACAACAGTTATCTAAAAAACAACTGAGCTGACAGGTTTCTCTTCGGCTTTTATAACTTTTTAAATCAGCCGCGCGAAAGAGTTCTAGCAATTTCTGGAATTAAAAATAGTAGAATTAAGGTTACAGCTAACATACTGGTCAATTACTTTTATGCAAATTAAATATCACAGAGATAAACTTTTATTCAATGTTCAATGCACATGCTCTTGTATTTTTACTTTTCCGGCATAGCTTTCTCTTAAAATATGTCACGCACTGCATTGTACGGGGAAATAAAACAATTTTAATTATAGTTCTATTAAAAATATCTAACTAAATACAACATTCGTAACTTAATATATTATTGTGGTACCTAGGAAGATGTATAAAGAAAATGAATAATTTAGTAACTAAGATTTTATTTGGGATAATAGTTTCTGTTCATGACAGATACAAAGAATTGTAAACTGTATACGTAAATTGAACTTTGGGTTAATTATTTGCGGTTATATTTGTACTAATATTGTCAAATTGTACTTTTGGGTTGTAAATATTTGTAGCTGTACGGATTGACATAATGTTTTATTTAGACTGAGGATTAAAGGTACTCCATCTATTTTATCTAATATAATTATTCATGTTTTATTGTCCCATTTTGATTTATTTGTTTGGATCTTAAATGTAAACCATTTATATTCTATGATAGAAAATTGATGAATTTTATGGTACTTAACTTTATGGTACTTTGATCTGCTGATGACAAATCAGTGAAAAACTGTAAAATATGGAAACGGAAATTTTTCCTTTAAATTCATATATTTTAAAAATTTATGTTTTAAATTAAATTTATGCTGTCAGTGAATTACTTTGCCGCATAAAAATAGAATTTTGTCTGCCGTATAAGATCTTTGACATGTCTTCCGACATGTCACTGTAAGTCTTTATCAGTGGTGATGAATCATTTCAAAGTATTCTCGTAGATGCTGTATAAGCATTAACTGAAAAAAACTAAAGCGGACCTTATCTAAAAAGCGATTATTTTCAAGTACAAAATTGTGGTTGTAGAGAAACCTATGTTTATAACATAACGTAAAAGACTATTTCTGATCCCAAAACTAAATTTAAAACTGAGTTTTCTTTTCTGACCATTAATGTAGTACGAAGTTTTATTGATAACAGATTTGAGCAATGAAGGAATAAGAGCATTAGCCTACTTAGCTGTTTGAAGAATTCAGATTAGTTTAGCGCTTAGTGTCAGAAAATGCGGAACGAATTAAAATATTGAGGTACTTTTTTATTTTTTTAATATTATTATTTATTTTAGCTCAAAGGGCGTTATCCCAGAAGGGCTATTAATTTCGTTTTGGCATTTTACGTCGATTCACTTTCTGCGTTAATTCACTTTTCAAACTGTTGCCACCAAATACTACAGCCCTGCACTATATTTAAAGAAATTAAATAAAGAGGAATCTGCATAAATGTATGCATGTTTCTCGCATTGCGATAAAACAACGGTACCTAGAGCCATACAATTCTGAATAACGTAATCCACCACCGAATATGGGCATCTTATTTCATATTTTGTAAAACTTTAAGGGATTTTTGATTAACAAACTCAACGATTTCAAAGCGAGCAATGGCAACACTGTACGAAAAAAAATACCTCCAGCGCACGAGACTGTGTATCGGAAATTCTGACGATATGTTCTTTTTAAATTGTTTTGTGATATTCCTGTTGAATTGAATTTTATGGTTTAAGGGCGAAGAACATGATATTTAACAAATAAAGGTAGCACACGAAACGATTAAAAAACGTCCATTTTAGCGTAATGTAAAATCTGAAAGTCTCAGATTTTTTTTCTTTCCTTTAAGTTATTTATATGCAATTATTTGTATTATTATTATGTTGTATGATATATGACTCTAACGGAGTCGATGAAGAAAATCATTTTCTTAAAAACAGATTGAGGAAAATAAAGGAGGTTAGGAATCCCTGATCATGAGTTACAAACTGACAATTTAAATTATTTTTACCTTTTAAATTAGCCTTGGATGCTGCAAGCGTGCATTAGACAGCGCGCCTTTGCGGTGTCTACCTTGTAACAGGTTATGCAATATTTGAAGGTAATTTCCGTTACAGCGTTCACAGGTTGTTGTGTCAAGGTCAAAATTACAACTACGATAACGCTTTTACTCTTCTCAGAGAATAAATGTTTTCATTCCCGTTTATTTCGTAATGCGTTATAGCATGTCAGCTCCAATTCTTAAAAAAACTGAAAATGAAATAAGTACTTTTTAAAGTAAGTACTTTTGAAATAAGTTCTTTTTTAAGCTTTGGTTTTACGCTTTAAAATACGAAGTATTAGCTATTATAATATTCTTTGTAAAAATAGAGTCATGAAGACTAAAAATAAAATCTTGAGGATATTATATTGACTGAATCGGAAGAAAAATATGTGAAACTAAATGTAATCATTCTCATATATGTATAAACTGCTCAAAGCAACTGGGGGATTTGTGATTTCGGTGTGAAAGAACCATACAACCAGCAAATAAAAAAAATTAAATAGAAGAGGTTAAAAAAGAAAATTATAACGTTTACAAAGCTGGGAATTTGCAAATTTTGTCTGTACCGTCGGAAACCATGCCTTTTGGATAAGTGAAAAGCGACCTGCAGCATTCCTTCTGCAGCAGGAGATTAAAAACATTTAACACCAGTTTGCAACAATTAACAGGATGTCTCAGCAAGATTACTTAGCTGAATCGGTAGTTTGGAGGGCCATCGATCATTTAGATTTGGGTCAAACGTAATCCATTGTAGGGGAAGCGTTAAAAATTTCTCAAAGTTTCATTTCTAGACTTGGTTTTTGAAAACTGGATTCGACAAAGATCTGTACAAGGTCGTACGCCTGAAACAACACAAAATGAGGATCAGTATTAACACTGATGGCCAGAGGAAACCACACTATGAATGCCACTAACTTGCTGAAGTACCTTCAAAGGGCTACTGGTACCAGAGATTTCGACTCAAATTGTTCCCAACCGACTCCACTATTAGGATTTGTATGTTCGCAGACCTATAGTTTGTGTTTCGTTGACACAGTCAGTGAACAGATAAGCCCACATAGTGGAGCCGGTTTCGAAAAGTTTGAGTATGTATATATAGCACACAAAACTGTACACAGAATTAGCACACAAAACTGAATACTTCAAAATGAGGTATGGGAAAGCAGAGGACAAAGCAAGTTATGTGTTCTTTTGCCCTTGCAGAAGGAGTGTGGTCATTTAATGCTATACAATGAAGGTTTTATGGAAATGTTTCATTTTGCTTAAAATGCTGTTCCATCTACTCAGTATTATTTAACAATTGTTGTTCCCTTAATCACTTAGACTCCGCGTCGATCTCAAGGGAATCGTCTTCAACTAGGGGTGGGAAAAAGTTGAACAGTGCGCTGCATGCGTTTTCTTATTACTTAATCTGACCCCTTATGAAATACGCAACTATCTTTTTGTACGCAAACTACCAAAATCAACAGCACCAGTGCGCGTCTATTGTTACAATGTATATGCGTATATACAGGCATGCCTCTACTAGAAATCAAACTAAACTGAGAACCACGTATTATATAGACTTCGGCTTCATGAGCAGGGTTTTTACACTTCGTACTGAGAGCAATAGGTATGCCGGAAAGCTTGTGTATTCGCCGAAGAATATATTATTTCTTGCAGCTTTAATTTAGAAATTAAACAATGAAATATAAATATTGTTGAGATAAAAAGACTGAACATAAAGAGGAGCTTATGGAAAGAGCATTTCACACGCAGTTTTTATTTGAAAATAAAATTGTATACATGCCAATCATTTGATGATCAATAGAGACAGATCACGTTTTTGTGTGTGTATTTACTTTTTTTAAGTTGCAATTTTTTAAAATTGTGCACGTATCATAATCAGTAGGAGAGCGCAAAAGATACAGCAGTGCGTACATGATGAATTGAAAAACAGCCCATTAGCGGCCGAGCGGTAAACTTGCTGAACACTGGTAGTTCGGTTCGCGGTTCCAATACCAGCGAACGAGCAGGCTGCATGGCACGAAGCCACTAGCTATTATATACTCTTAACGAAGGCATCCTTTTACTAGGCAGATAGCTCTCGAGTACTTTGCCATAGTTAAATACACCGAAATCGATGAGCGGAAAAAAAAAACATTTTAGACTTCACTTCAAAGTATTTTCCCACCCCTGCCTTAGACCACGCGTATCGTTAATCAAATTTGGTTTTATTGCTCTAAGAATTACCCAAATACTTATAAATTTGTATTACTTTTAGACTAAGGGCTGCCCGGTATATTTCACTTAGCAAAGTAACACTCATTATAGTGTATAGTTAGTTGTGTCTGTAAAATTAACTTTGCTATTAATCAAATGATGGTCCGTGATAAAAAGCGTTTTACCATTAAAAATATGTACAGAAATGTTTAAAATTTAAATGGGGAATGCTTTTTTAAGTACAAGTAAATAAGTAAGTAAGTTTTGTAAGTAATGTTTTGTGAAAATGGTTTTTTAATTTGTAAAAGTTTTTTTCATAATACTCGCACTTTTTCAAAACACCTTCAGATTCAACATTTCTTTTCTTTTCCCCTATTTTAGAGATAGCTTGACAAAGAAATAGGCGTAACAGACAAAGGTTTCGCTCCAGCACATCTTCCCAGTTAAGAATCAAGTAACTCCTAAATAATAAAATCTTAGGAAACTTTATGGGAGTAAACGCTGCGTAGACCTCTAGTTGTCTGGCTTCTGCGTAGGGTCGATTAATTCAAAACAGCATTTGTAAGTTTCAAATTAAACAGTGTATATATATTTCATATAAATATTTATTATCATTTATCTATTCAGTAAAGAAATCTACTATTAAATATTATATTAATTAGTTAAAAAGTGCCTGTAAATACGAAAATACTTCTTAGGTATATAAAAGGGACTATTATTTATTATACTCTTTATAGAGAGACAAACCATAAGCGTTAACTGAAGTGTAACCTCAAGAACGTTCGAAACTGTAATTAACGTTTTAGTTTACTTTGTAGATGAAGTCATAATGTTTTGTCTCTTTATATAATGCATAGTACTTTTCGCTAGCATTAGAAACGAAAGCTTTATTGATGGAAAAAATTATAGAAAATATTCCCATTTAAAGAGAGACTGAAAAACGTCTACTATATAATATGAGAGCAATGGCCATGCCATGCTAAAAGTACTGGTTCTCGCAATGTGTAAGATGAGACAAAATTTAAGAACATCTTGAAAGTGGAAAACAATCGTAAGAAGGAATATGCATGAAAAAAAGTTTTGAAAGATATGAGTATTATTATATGGAAATGATATTGCAGCCAGTTATTTATGTTTAGCATTCAAGTTTTATTCCATTTACTTGGAAAAAGCGCAAAAATCAAAGTGAAAGAAACTATATACAAACTATAAGAACTTTCTAAATTGGCATAAGCTATGAACATAAACTAAAATACTGAAATAAATAATAAAATTACTTCAATTTTGGAACATTAAAAAAATATTGGGTAGAATTTAATAGAATTTGGATGGATACAAAATAGTATAATGCTATACTGTATACCACACAACAATTAAAGTACTCTCCCGTGATAACATTTATGAGAACACAGATGGCCCAAACTGGCATTACAATGTAGCACTTAAAGTGGGGCCAATCGTGGGTATGGTCACCGCTAAAAGACAGTCAAGATACACAGCAAGTCGGCAATTGTTAACGAGAAAGTTGATGCTACTTGTGATAGCTGTTCGCATTTTTGCAGCAGAGCAGTTCTTAAGGCCTGGATGGTTCTGGCGAATTATAATTGCTCTCCCAAATGCGTACCAGACATGTTCAGTCGGGTACAGATTTGGAGCTGTGACTAACTAATCCGTTTACGAATTTGCTAACTTTGAGGACATTCTCCCTCTCCCCTCCATATCTCCATACTGACGAACATTATTATCCACAAAAAGGAGCTGATACCCAACTGCACCCTGAAAGTGTGACATGAAAGTGACACGTAAGATTGAATGTGACACATGAGACTGAAGGGCCATTCTCACTGGTGTTTATGTGAGCTAGCCAAGTCCGTACCATGTGCCGACTAGATCCACCATATGTAAAGTTTAGATTTTTCAACGAAAGAAAAAGTGGGATTATTTGCACCGAGGAGCAGCGTCAGCTTTGCCAGATGTCTCCATTAGCTTAAATAAATTCTAGTGTGAACGTCCCTCAAGATTATCTCTCTATATTTCTAAGAAATTAAGGTCATCAATAGCGTGCGGCCATCGAGCATGATGGTAGCCCAGACTAAGACTTGTTGAAAGATTGGTGTCAGGTTCTATACAGATAAAATTACTTTAAGAATCTGTGTCTAGGTTCAATCTAGATTTGCTACTGCAGAGAACTTGAATTTTATTAGACCGTGTGTTGTCTAATGTAAAGAAATGAGTGATGTTGCGACACAGGATCTTCTGGGAAAGTGCCGTCACACATGAATATTTCTAGAAACAATAACGTTTCAAACTGAGATTCTACTGGCAGCAAAGAGCTCTCCATTAAGTGTTGCGACTGTAGAAGTCTTCTGGTGCCTGGCTGAAAAGAACAAACACTGATCTCTACTAAGTATCCTAGTTCTTGGATACACTTGCTCAAGTCTTCTGGACATGAATCTGGTCTGCTGAAACTGTTTCCAAAAACTGCATATGACAATAGGTGTTACACTGAACTCTCTTGTAATCTGAACTCGAAACTGTCTTCCCTCCAGTTCTACCAAGGAAAGTCCACTGAATTTCGTCATCGGAACATTGTTGCTTACTTATTCTACCGCTTTATTTATGTAGTTAAATTAAATTTTGTGACAAATATACATGTGTTTAATCATTACAGATGCGTAAAAAGTTAGAGTGGAACAACATATGATCATTTTTCATACCACTGCATTCTAAAAGTTGCTTACATGTTCAAGTACAACTACACTCATGGACAAAAAAATTAGCGCACCAAGAAGGAGTCGTCAAAATGAAACGAAATTTTACATACGTAATGACTGCTTTGATATAAGTAAATGATAAGGAAATCAAAGAAAAAGGATAATTTATTTCAGAGAAAAAGTCAAAAGAACGGAGGAGTTAATACTCCGTTGGACCCCCCTCTAGCGCGAATGCATGATGCGATACGATCGGGCATTGAGTCATACAAGTTTTGCATGATGTCTTGAGACATTTCGTTCCATATTTGCTGTAACCTTGCCTCTAGTTCGTTCAAACTCGTGGGATGCCCAAATCTTCGTCCCAAATGATCCCAGATATGCTCGATTGGAGACAAATCTGGGGATCGGGCAGGCCAAGGAAGGGTAGTAACAGTGCGGAGACAGTCTTGTGACACCCTTGCCGTATGAGGCCGAGCATTGTCTTGTTGAAAATGGCTCCTGGGAGCCGTTGCATGAGTGACAGCACATGTGGTTGCAGGATTTCATGAACATATCGCTGGGCTGTCATGGTACCACGGAACAATACTAGGGGTGACTGTGTATTGTAAGCAATGGCACCCCATACCATCACACCAGCTGTGGGACCGATGTGTCGTTGTACAGCAAAGGCAGGATTGAGGCATTCACCACGGGCTCTCTACACACGAACACGATTGTCATCACTGCCGAGATTGAATCTGGATTCATCGCTAAAGACGACCTGGTTCCATTTCGCTGCAGCCCAGTTTCCTCGTGCTCGACACCACTCCAAACGAAGGCGTCGATGGGTGGGCATCAAGGACAGCACACGTTATGGGTGCCGCGATACCAATTGTTCTTCAGCCGGGTGCCTTCGTATGGTTCGAGAAGACACAGGGGCCCCTAGTGAAGGTGCTACCTGTGCCTGGATGGCGGCCGATGAAGCAGTTGGCTATACGCGTGCATTTCTTACGATGTGGCGGTCTTCTCCACGACTGCTCTGTCGAGGGCGTCCTGAGCCTGGTCTTCGTGTACATGACATCTCTCGGGTCCACTGGTCCCAACACCTCCTCACAACACAATCAGAGCGGCCTAATTGACGAGCTACTCGCCTAGCTGACCACCCAGCTTCCATCATCCCGACGATTCTCCCCCTCTTAAACTGCGACAACTGCTCATATTGTCTTCAAACACGGCGTAATGACATGTCTGCCTCAGCTCTTCCTTTGTAAATGATTCAGCCCACTCAAACAAAGCTTTGGTTACCTGTTTTATACTCCACAGAGTACGACGTTCAACGCCCTCTACCGGCTATACGTAATGCGCAATCACGCTGCAGTTCTAATCATTTGCATATCTCCCCGACATGTACCTTCATTGCAAGTTTCGTTACGATCCCGCAATTATTTCTTGGTGCGCTAATTTTTTTGTCCATGAGTGTATATACATGGCACTTACGCTTTTGCGTATTATTTGACTGCATACTTTCATGTTTCTGTTCAGTATTTTTTGAAGAATTCGGAAAAACTATGTATTCTCTTAACTTTGAACACCACTATACATTGAGTCCTGGAATATTTTATTAACTTCTAAAAATCTAACTGTTTTACTTTATTAAGAGAATTAATATGATTTATTAACTAATATGTAAGATAAGAAGAAGATAATGGCTGAGAATAAATCGTATCCAGGATAAGTTTCCTAATAAAGATACTCTTGAAAATGGAAGAAGAGCGTTGGTATACTCAAGGCCTCAGCAAATGCAGCTCATACTGGTGCACCGGCTGGAATTTAGACGTAATTTTTTTTTAATTTAGGAAGGCAATGGCTGGCTAAATAGCCGAAGAAAGTGTTGCTAGTTTTGGCTATATTGCCTTCTCATATAAATCAAAATTTTCCTGCTCAGTCTGAATATGGAAAGGAAACAATGCAATAACCAGTCAGGAATTATTCCTAAGTTTGGAAGTCAGTTTAACGACTACATCGTTTACAGTTCTTCAACATAAAGTATAGAAAGTTGGCGTTCGTTCTACAAAGGCATATAATATCTCGTTAAAGGTATTCAATGGGGTGCAAGATACCTGAATTAATTGTTTTTGTGATTAAGAACTTTTGTTGAAATTCTTTCTTTCTCCCTCTGATGGGGTAAATTTTTCTTTATTATTTATCTTGTCTGTCGCCGACGGGGGAATGTGGGATTTTCCCTTTTAGTTTAGTTGAAGTGTGACTCTTGAAAAATTATTAATCTTGACCGCATGGCGGTAATTAACCATTATACCATTGTTCTTTGAAAAACTAATCTTGGCCCTATGATATGGAAATTTATATTATATTTTGAAATTCGTGTTTGAATAATGTAAATATTGTAAATAATTCTTTCATTAAATATTACAGCGAAACTTTGTCACAGCTTTATAAGGATTGAAAGTTATACTATAGACTAGATTGAATATCATGGTCTGCAATAATTCTGCGGCAAAATTTAGGGGTACACGTGATTTTGCGGGCGCCGTTCGACTGAAACTCGGGAACAGAAGAAATTACACAGGGTGGCAAAAGACCAAGCACTGGTCCTTAGCCTCATTGCATTCATATTTGATGCAAAGGCATTTTTTGGGGGGTGGGTGGAAAGCTAAAACAATACTGGTATGTTAATATCATACAAAATATTTTTTTGAGAAAATTCGAGATACAGTATAACGAATGATGAGTTGGTAATGTGGGCAGCTATGTGATACTCCTTTAAGATTTTTGTCATATTGTTACGAAATGTCCAAGCGCGATAAGATAGCTCCCCCGAAAAGCAGGTTTAGGGTTACCAGAAGATGGCAAGAGAAGACAGGGTTCCCATATTTGATGAGAAATCGCCCATTTGGCGACAAAATTGGCGATATGCTATAGACGCATAGAGAACCTTCTGGAACGAATTCTTACTGGTTTAGCCCAGAATGTTCTCGAACACAAGCGAAAAGGTATAAAAACCCTGCTGGTACGCGGAGAGTGAATCAGCGCGAAGTCAGTGCCTAGTCTACTGAGTTGATAGTCAGTCAGTGAGCAAGTGTCTCGTAGTCTAGTACTAAGTTGGTCTTCGAGTGGATCGATAGAGTCTCTTGGTGTATCGCGAGTTAGTGCATCGTCGAATTTTAGCTTAGCGTGTATTGAGCTTCGAGAACGACTGAACCAAGTCGGGAGCTGTACTCTAGGGTATCGCCGAGTGCATCGCGAGTTCTAGCGTGGAGAGTCTCGAGAGTACGTGGAGTTTCGAGAACGACCGAGCAGAGTCGGGAGCTGTACTCTGGTGCTTTGCCGTGAAGCTATTTCCACATGCCCACGTGCCTGATAGCCTGAAGGCTGTGTCACTGATTGTTTATAGTAGTTCTTCGACGACTGTAAACGTGATTTTGGAGCTGTCTTGAATAATAATGGCTAATAAATTGTGTTTTGATACTCCATCAAGAAGCGTCGTTGTTATTCACTCCAAATCCACAAACGCTTTAACGTACGTACGAAGAAGAGAAAAAACGTAACAGTATAATACCATCTAAGTGGTCATACATACCAAACGCCTGGGATCAATTTAAAAGGCTCTGACAAGTCCATTAAGATGTTTCAGTCAGAGAAACGTGCTTCGATGGCTTAGCCTGCAAACACATACTGCGATAAGAAATTTTTTTCTAAGATTTTGCTTTGGGAAACTCGAACAAAATTTTCATTCGTTTCATCCCTATTGTTTAGTTTTAATAAAAATAATCACTTGTTTAATATTTTTATAACTCTGTGATGTTCGATTTCTTGGACTCGATTTGAAATAAAATACAGGTAAGAAAAATTTCTTCAGTAGGGATCACAACCATTCTTATAATAAATCGCCCTCTGGTGGTCCAGTGGAAAAGACCGCTGAATACTGGTAGTTCGATTTGGGTTCAGATCCTAGTGAAATGGTTAGCTGGATGGGTGTTTTTATGATTTTCTTTTTATCTGTAATGCAAATAACAACGAGTTCCACCAAAAAACGTCGTTTACGAAGATGGACAGATACAAGAACTTTGCTGCAATCGATTAAGCAAGTTATTTTTTTTTTCCTTCTTTAATTCATGTAAATTTATCATGCTTATTTGTTTGTTTTCTGGTTACATTCCCCGTGATCAGAAAGAAGCTTTAAAGAAAATTGACTGTATTTCATGGCAGTTTTAGTTCTTTAAACTGTGAGAACAAGTTTTCGATTAAAGATTTATTAATTCAGCCAATAATGAAATGATAGTACCTGGATTAAGCTTTTATGATTTGAAAAATAATGTAGTTAGATTGAGTAGAATCTATAGCAATCTAAAATACATTTTTGATTAAATTTTATATTATAATACGCATTATAAGTATTTTCTCCGTCCTTCCGCGTGCTTTCATAGCGTAATTGGAAACATAATCGACGCGTATTCGAGAGATCCAGGTTTCGAGTCCTGACGTGGGCACTGCACATCTTTCACATCTTCAAAACGACGTAAAGACTCTACAATACGCACACACACATACACACACACACATAGTCATAAAAATTGATGGAACTTTTGTATTATGTTATACTGAAGTAGGTTTGCAAGCCCAGCCGTACTTATCGTAACAGTCATATATCAACAGTCATATAGTTGTTACTTTTTGTTGTGTGTGTTATGGTTTGGTTTTTTAAGAAGAACTATTTGGTAGCAAAAT
Organism: Stegodyphus mimosarum; assembly: GCA_000611955.2. Classification (NCBI taxonomy): domain Eukaryota; kingdom Metazoa; phylum Arthropoda; class Arachnida; order Araneae; family Eresidae; genus Stegodyphus; species Stegodyphus mimosarum. Next base: position 199,925 of record KK119261.1, on the reverse strand, counting down.
TGTAAATCAAACAATAAAGGAATTGATTTTCAAAGACAGGTTTTATGATAAAAATTTCTTGAATACACTCATTATACAATAAGAGTTGAACTATGCTAGGGATTATTAAATTTTTTGACAGTCATTTGAATGTTATCACGCAGTAACTTAGCTTTTCTGTATTTTATTACAACTTAGAAAAGGATACATTTATATCAGGACCGGAATTATGTTCTCAGCTCCAATTTCTACTTAGCTTTGCCCTGAATTCCTTTTCTAACTTGATTAACCTAATTCTGGTTCGATATAGTTGCTGCGCAAACGACACGACTTAGGAAATAAGGGCTAGTTCATAAGAGTTTTTCCCCTTGAAAAAGGAAGTGAAAAACGATGTCATGCGGAAACTGACTGCGGAGACATAATTCACAGCATAGCGTTTAAATTTGTAGAATCGGCCTTAAAACAAACTGTGCTTGAAAAAATATCTATAATTTAGAAGAGACGATATTACTGTATGCAGTTTACAATAAATGTTTAAAAGTTAATAGTACTTATTTATTAATTTTAAAATAATAGATAAAATACAATACTTTTTTAAAAATTTAAATTTCTTTTCTTTTCTTTTTTTTTTTTTTTAAGTCTAAAGGGGCTTTGTCCCTGGAGGACTATTGTCTTCGTTTTGCGATTTTCCGTTGAATCACTCTGAATGTCCGTTTCACTTTTCAAATTGTTGCCACGAAATATTATCGCCCTGTATTATAGTTAAATTAAATAATTAAGAATCTGCATAAATGTATGTATGTATGTTTCTCGCATTGTGGTAAAACAACGGTACCTACATCAAATTTCGAATGACATAATCATACTGCGAACACGGGCATCTATAAGCCCAAATTTGAAATTTCTTCTATTATCGATTTCATATTTTGTAAAACGTTAACGAACTTTTGAGAACAAACTCAAGGATTTCAAAGCGAGCAATGGCAACGTTGTACAGAAAAAACATTTTTATCTCCAGCGCGTGAGAAAGGAAATCGGAAATTCGAAGGATATACTGAATTTAAAATTATTTTGCGATATTTCTCTTGAACTGAATTTTATGGTTTAAGTGCGAAGAACATGATATTCAATAAATAAAGGTAAGACATAAAATGTTTAAAAATGCCCCTTTGGACGTAATTTAAAATCTGAAACCTTTCATATATATATATATATATATAT
>KK119261.1:142843-194879 GCA_000611955.2 Stegodyphus mimosarum | reverse complement strand
GCAGATAACCACCGATAACCATACACGCCTCGCTACAGCCGTCTATTTATTCGGATCCATCAGCCGTTCAGAGGGCGCTGCTCAGCATACGCATGCGCTACGGATTTGCAATTCTAATCATTTGCATATCATGCGCTACTTTGCATTTCCTGAAAATTTCAGCTCACTCGCGTAAGTCCTTCATGGTGTTGCAATTTTCACAAACGTGAGTGTATGATCGACATTCGTTTTCTCGCTTTTGCAGAATTGTTTATTCCTGATGAAGTGGAGCCCGTTTTGCCCTCGCAATTGATTGGGATTTTACAAAATCTACGCCAAATACAAGGTTGTCAATTTGCCTGTCTTATACTGTACGATCATTTTCGTATTCGGCCTCAAAATGAATACTCCATTCGTGTCTCCACGTTACATTATTTTTTCTTTTCTCGGTCCAGCGTTGGATTTTTAAGTTTCTTTTGCGGTAATCTAAGCAAGCGATTTTTCATGTCATGTTCATAAATTGCCCAAAAAATGTTTGCTGCAAAGTCGTGTTTTACACATTAATAAAAATCCTGTCTCCGACAGATGTAACAATTTTTTCCCTGAAAAGCAAATTGATCTCTGCGAAAACATTAAATACGAAAAGACCATTTTCTTTCTTAATTTCATGTATGTTACGACACTTTGCTACAGCGCAAAACAGGAGCGTATCCTGAGTTTCATAAAGGCCATGCCGCTGAACACCAAATATTTCGAAAATTGTATTAATAAATGAAAATTAGAATTAATTACATGTATTTGAAAGTTGAATATAGTATTCGCGTATTAACAGGTTATTAAACATTGCATAATATGAAAAGCAATCAAATGCATATAATAAAAATTTTAAATTCCTCAGATTTGAGATCTGAAATAGAAATTTTCATATAAGGTTTCAGACAGTTTACATCATAATTCAGTTTTGCTGCATTTATTCACATAGCACTATAATATATTTCCAAATATAATCTGCAATGAATTATAGCAATTATTGGCAAAATTTAAATACTGTGTAAGGTTTTAGTTAAACTAACCAAGTTTTATTTTAAGTTAAATCTGTCTATCTCCTCTCTGCTTCAACTTCCTGTCAGAAGAAGCGCGCGTTTTTAGCTTATGCTAATTTTGAAGTACAGCCAAGCGCTATTTAAGCCAGAGGTAGAAACCTCTCGGTGTGTGAGAGCTTTGCCTCAGATCACGGTCACGCCGCTCAACGTTCGCCTGACCAGCTAGCAGTTTAAATTTATAAGCCATAGTGCTTACTACGTAATTGCATTGTAAAATAAATTAAAGTGCAGTAGTATTTAGTATATCTTGCTACGCACCCTTTTAGATAGAGGCCAACTTCCGCGAAGTGCTCTGCGAAGTAAAGTTTAAATTCTATTTTAATTTATTTAAATTTATTTGATTGTTAAGTTCGACACAAGTGTGGTCTTTTACTTTCTGTATCTCTCCCGAATTGGGAGGTTTGTTATTAATAGTGATTTAATAAAAGAGGATTTCAAATCCCTTTCACGTGCAGTTATTCTCCAGCCCAGCAGTTACATCAGAACATAGCGTACCTTCCGCTCCCTGTTCCAGTTCAGGACTTAGAACTTGAGGATAAGAACCCTTTACAGAAATTACCATGTTTCCAAAAAGAATGCACAGAACACAAAGTCCTGACAACTGGTTCAATTAATGCTGCTATTAACAAAATCAGCTACAGAGTTTTATAAATTAACTGGTCATGTTACGCATGCTATTAGCATTTATACTATAAGGTATTTCTGCCGCCTTCTTAGCATGCCTTCGTAGTGTAGTAGTCAGCACGCTCGACGCGTGTTCGAGACATCCGTGGTTCGAGCTCCGGCGAGGACATTGCTCATTTTCCACATCTCCCGCTTCAAAATAACCTAATGTCTTTCTAATACATGGTATAAATGTACGTGCAGGTTGATCTTTAAGTGGAAATTCTCTTCGTGTTTTATTATCTTAACATAATTTTTGTTTTTCAGAGGACGAGAAAAATCTAACAATAGGTAGAATTAAATCTTTAAGAGTCCGTCTGTTTCCTTTTCAGTCATGCTTCAAAGTGAAAAAAAAAAACTTTACATAATAAACCAAGTTTATTACATAATCACAGTGGTTTCAGAATCAAATTGCATGAGGGAGGGCAAATGCGTGATATGAAGGCAGCAGACGGACCACAATGAAAAACAAAGCAACAAAGAAAGAAATGTATTCTTTTTGTTAACAAAACAAAATTTCGAAAAAAAGGTTTACTACATGTCTTTCAAAATGACTATATAAAAATAACGTAAAAAACTTTATTTATTAAACTTAATTTTTTGTCTGAAAAGTTAGTATCTGCAAGGAATTTGTCTGGGTCACAATTTGTAATTCAATTGGGCGCAAAATATTAAGATTTTCAGATTCACATTTATTCAAATAATTGTAATATACTGAAGCTGCTGCTAAATAACTTACTTGTAACTCAAACTGAAAAGAAATATGCGGAAACTTCCCAAGAGGAACAGAACTTGAGAATAAAAAATGAAATCGATTCTCTTTCTTTCATTTATTAGACTTTTCTATGACACATGCCAAAAAAATAGACATCTCTATATAAATAGTTATAAACTTCTTTGTCCTTACCGTACCTTGCAGCCACAAACCTTCATAGTGTTTCAATTTTCATAAAGTCTGTAATTTTTAAGGAAAATTACTGGAAAATATCTTGATCACAAATTGTAAATACATATCGCGAGCCTTATTCTTTCATATATTTATTAAGTTTGAACTATGGAAGAAAAAACTGTTCATATGTAAATGTACTAAAAAAAAGGCGATTATTTTTATTTCAAAAATTTGTAACTGAGAATTTTATTTTTTTACGAGTACTAATAAAAGTAATTTGGATATTTAAATCTTATATAAGATCTATATCATAATGTCAATTAATTAACTCCATTTCTAGATTTTCTGATGAGTTGCGTTCATTTTGGATGCTGAAAATAACGCAAAATTAGACTCCAAATTATTTAACCAAACCATCTCTTCTTTTCTTAAAATTCTTGCCATAATATTGCTAATTAATTAAGAGGAAATGTATTCGCAGACCGCCAGTTTGAGACCGCTGCATTAAGATACGGAACTTTGAAACAAGCCAAGATAATACAGTACTGTGTAAAACTTCGAAGCAGAATACTTGCCTTTGCGTAATAACAGTGTCTAAGACGTAATAACTGTACCAATTTCAGTGCTAAACAACGAACACTCATTTCCAAGTTCGAAGTGTCGCTGTAAGCCTCGATTATTATGCAGTTTCGAAAAACGTGTTCCGGCTGTCATCAATCTGATGGCTAGACTGACGCTTCAGGTAGAGGAATGCATGACTATGGGTCCGGAAGACAGCACTGAAGGTGCAGGGCAGAGTGTGACCAGTTGTCACGTGAATAACAAAGACATCTGATTAGTCAAGACATATCCAAAGCAGAGGATTTAAGTAAAGTTTACCAAAAGGTGGTCTCACTTAATCATAAATACAATTCGTTGTTCACCTAATGATTGTCCACAAAATTGAAAATTTCTCGAATAGTCTCTTATGGAGAAATAATTGCAATTTTAAAACACAAATATAAATAAATAAGTAGGTAAGAAGACAGTGAGATGCAGAATAAATGTAAAACAAATGCATATGTACACAATGCTGATATTAGCAAAAGTTTTTACATCAGTTCAAAAAATGACAAAGTAGCAAGTCACGAGAGGTGGTTATCCACACATGCACTGTCGTTTAGAAATGCTGCTTGATTCAGTGCAGCCTTTAAAATAAGTTTGCAATGCTGCAAATGTGATTATCAAGTAAATACATTAAGTAGAGAAATATGGTTATTGCGGAGAAAAAAGGCGTTATAAGCTCGCACATATTTATCCTCATTGAGAATCTCATAATGAAATATATTAAAATATTTCAGGTGCTCACAATCGGTGGCAGAATTAAAGAACTTCTCATTTGTTTCTGTTCAGGAACTTGTCTGAAGGCTCAGTTTTTAGATCATCGGTCAACAGTTTGTTCCTCATATAGAAATGTGCATTTGTTATCATGCGGAGGAATCGATTTTGCAAAACCAGTAGTTTTTAAATGTCATTTTTGATGGCGGCGGCCCATGCTGGCGAGACGTATGTCATAATAGAACGTATCGTTGAGATGTAGATGAATTTCGTTTTAGAGAAGTCTATCTTTGAATGCTTTCCAATCAGTGGGTAAAGGCATTTCATAATTTCAACTGCCTTGTCTCATACATGTTTTAGGTGATATGACCAGGCCAATTTGTCATTGAGAATCACACCTAGGTAACGAGCTTGTTTAACGATCGAAACACATTCATTAAACAAAATCAGACTTTTCTTGATTTTGACATTCTTCTTTTTGCTCCTAAAGACAAGCAGCTGGGATTTTTGTGCATTGATGGTGATTTTCCAACTTTCGCACTAGTTTTCGATTATCGGAATGTCTTCCTGCAGCTTCCAAACACTCATTTCTTCCATTTGAATGCAGTAAAAGTGTCGCATGCATTTAGGAAAAATTCGAATACGCTTTGCGTGACGAAAACAAGAAATATTTTCCCCTTTGTCCTTGTAAAATACACTATTTTGTTAATGATGCTGGTATTCACATCGCAAGCAGAGTAAAAATTTAGAGGACAGTACAACGCGCAGTTCATTTTGTTTTAAATTTCTGATTCTAAATAAAATTGATGATTTCAATGCAAAGCTTCGTTTTTAAAATTAATAAAGATTTTATTATTCGCTTGAATTGAAAAATAATAATTCCTTCTTTCAAAAGCTTTTCTTCCTAAAGCTATTTCAAATTTATAGGCATGTGCCGCATGCATCACATTCCCTAAGATGACGCCCCTGGCGCAAGAGCACATATTACATAAATGATACTTTGCAACACAAAATTTAGAATAAAAACTGATTAAAATTATGTATAAAAATGTTTCTAAATATTACATTACTAGAAAAAAATACATTTGATTAAAATTAATTTGAGTTTTAAACGCGCGAAGTCAGAGTTGATGCAGGATAGGGACATCAGACTACTTCTTGCTAACTCCCCCTACGAAGATCGTGCTGACAGGGTCACTAAAAGGAATGGACTAGCCTTCTCTTTAACTGTAAACGCGTCTCTTCACCAGATGCAGAGTAAAAGAAAGCCATGCTTTCTGAAACTCAGTTTCGGCCTAGTAAAGCTTCACTCTTCCCCTTAATTGCTCGAAACAGCGTTCTATCGATAGATAACGAGTTGCTCATTTACAAAACCATGTTGCGGCCCATCTTAAGTTATGCCTGCCGGTTTGGGCATACTCATGTGAAAGCCTCAGAAAGGGGTTGAAGGCCGCCCAGAATGGGGAGATTAGGCAGATATGTAACGCACCGTGGTACCTTCGCAGTAGGCAATTACATAAAGGCTTAGGCTGGAGGATCTAAAATCTTACTACTGTCGCCTCTCGAAGGCTTTTTATGAAAGGCAATTGACAATCCTGCGATCGTGCAATATGATTATGATATAAATGATATCACTTTTGCTAAGCGCCCTAGGGCGATCTTAAGTGACAATATTATGTAATACTGTTTCTTAATTGTACATATGTGGTTATTTAATTTGTATATATTTCTTTATAGTGTATGTTTCATATATTTACTTGTTATGCATGTGTTTTCATGATTTTTTTTTCACCTGGCACTCAAGGCATCACACTTGCGTTTCATATATATAAATAATTATGACTTCTAAGAGGCAATTATGTAGTTGTATGCAAGCATTAATATGTGTTATAAGCATTTTGTTAAAATTATAATTGTTAGTAATGACCATGTTGTTCGATTCGGGGTAGAGTTCTAGCAACTCAGGTACCCGGGTGATAGGCACCACTCTTATATACCTCTAATTCACATATGAGAAGAAATCAATCAGAATTTCTATCGCATAGCTAAACAAGAAAAGTAACTTTAACTATGACGAGAGAAACACTGTGGTTGCCATGGTAACGGAGTGTGTCCTTCGAAGACGACAAGTAGCGTCTGTGCTACTTAGAAAAACCGGTGTAAATAGAACTTCTTTTCCGCGGCAAGTGAAGGTGGCTTTCAGCTCTCTCTTTCGATTTGAGCTGACCTTTAAGCGTTATCATGACTCTTAAAATTATTTTATTTTTGGGTTCCGTAAGAGAAGGGAGAAATTGCGCTAGAGTTGGGAACTTTATCAAAAAACAGATTGAGGCAAAAAATCATTCTGTCACTGTTTTTGGTAAGTACATCAAAGTTCTTTAGACTGTTGGCATAAAATTTTAAAATTAAAAAGTAGACCTGCCTAAGTTTTTAAACGTAATACATTTCAAGGGGAATAAAAATAATTGACTAGTTTTTATATTTAAATTTTACTTTAAAGTGTAATATCAAGTGGATGACAAGAAGTGGATTTTAAATGTAAATACTGCAGTTAAAATTTATCCTATTTATTGAATGAATCATTAGGTAAGGTATGTTAAAATTATCATCAAAGTTTTTCTTTGCAATGTTAAAATTTTCATCAAATTTTTTCTTTCAAACTTTTATGAACCATGTTATTGTGTAAGGGATATTATATTTATTATAGTTCATATAAGCTATATAGCTTATTTCTTCTATTAAAAAATTTAAAGAGTAGTATTTTATGTGAGTACTTTTCAAAATATAAAAACAAATATATAAACTGAGGAGCATGATTACAAAATCTGATAAGCAGTATTTGCCACAATAATTGTCTGTTATAATTCTGATTTTTCCTTTTGCTAACAATCTCAGCATTTTAATGCTGTTTAAATGTCTACTGTTATATTTTAATGAAGCATGAATTTAAATTTATATGTTTTACATAATACAAAATTAAAGAAATTTGAATTGACTATTTATGTGCCATAACTGATGTTAAGTATAAAATGCAGTAAAAAAATTCAGTTCCTGTTTATAAATTTTGTCAATTAGGTTGATTTCTGATAAATGAGTTAAATGCATAAGTTTTCATCATTTCCTCAGTGTATAACATGAGTACAAGTTAGTTTCCTTTGGAAAATCCTCCACAAAGTCACTGCTCCTGAGCTGATGGCTATTCTTTGATTTGTCCTGTTTGGTTGAATAAACAGCTAAAATAATAATTCATTTGATGAATTTATATCCGATATTTTTATTTAATTTTAAGTTGGTAATCATGTATCCACATAAAAGATGAAATGCTTGATCCTTTAGTAACACATTTTAAATTGTATTGTAAACAAAAGTAAAGATAAAATGAACTTTAGGCTACTTCTATATAGTAGTATTACATTTTAAATATTTTATCGCCATTTTTCATGTTAGTTAATTATTTTTTGTTTTAATGATTGTTTAGTTCTTAATTAAAATTTTAAACTGAATTTTAAGATATTCATTGATTCACTGAATATGTTGTTATTCTGCAGTATGGTGATAACTGCGAAATTTATTTTCAGATACTTGATTTGTACTAGTGGGAAGGATATTCTAGAGTTATAATTCTCCATGTTTTGAGGATCTATTATCAGAAAATAAAATAGAGTTTTATTTATTTATTTTTTTAAAAACAGAGCAGGAGTAGTTGCTAGTTTTTCATCATCCACTGTTAATGGATGAATTTCTCTAAAATGTCATGATTCTTATAATAATCTGAATATTTATGTGTACTCTTCTGTCTTGCTTAGATAAGCGAAAATTTTTAGACTATGCATGAAAAAGTTACCCTACTTACTGTACAATGTAATAACCATGTTTTTTTTCTAATACATTTTATATATATTTTAGCACTGCTCTATCATTTTATGATGTAGCAGCATTTCTAATTTGTTCAGACCATTTTGAATTAATAATATTAATTAATAAATCATTATTAGAATAATTGTTACTCACTTGTTACTAAGGTCTTTGGTAGGTCTTCTGCATGTTTTTTTTTTTTTTTTTTTCCTTTTAAACGTTTTGTGTGTTCTTTTTCCTTTTTTTTTTTTTTTTTTTTCATTTCCTTTGCCTCCACCTATTGTTTTTTCTTTTCTAAATCTCTCTCTAGAGCAGTTTTTGACAAAGCTGTTCTAAATGCTTATCTCAAACATATGCTTAGCAGGTCTTCAAAAGTATCTGAAGAACTTCAAGGTGGTGAAGCTAAAGCTCATATTTTGAAGAACTGACCTTGCTGTTTAAAACCAATGGTTTGGGACTGAAAAAAATTAATGTTTTGCAGTTGAATTTTTTTTTTAAAGAAAGGCCATTTTACAGATTCTAAAGCTATAACATTTAAAATATGAAGCATGAAGACTCTAAAATAGATTAACTGGAAATTACCCTAATGACCAATAATTATCAGTACTTTTCTGTTATCAGAACTGGATTCAGAAATATATGTGTGTATGTATGTGTATATGCATGTATGTACATATGTGTATACACACTCATGTATATACACGTATATGTATACATTCCAACATTTCTGAATCCAGTCCCAATAAGAGAAAAATACCAAATTATCTCTAAATATACTGGATAATGAAGAATAAATGTTGTAAAACAGTTTTCCAATGAGTGGCAAAGATCTTTTTCAAATATATAATACCAAGGATAATGCTATTTTGTAAAAATTTAATAGCAAGTCTGGAAAAAAAAATAGTCTTGCAGAATAAATTGAAACTTAATAAACAGTTGGGTTGTATACTACAAAGTAAAAAATCTGAAGTGTCCTTCTTATTTATTTATTTATTATTATAATTTAATTTGAAGAGTGTTATTTGGATATAAAAGAAAATGACTGAATGAACAAAAATCAGTTCAGAGTACACTAGTATGTTTATGTGTTTTGTAAATGAAAATAATGTATTTAGAGGTTATAGTATACATTAGTATGTTTTTTGAGTGATGCATTATTTGAAAACACTCTATTTTTATATGCTGTTTAATTCATACCATTTACCTGAAAGCTAAATTTTTAAAAAATATTTTTTAATAATAGCTTTTAAGCGTATATTACAAAAGTGGAATTTATATAATACTTTGCATAGAATGTTTTTATTATATGCATATTACAGAAGATAAATTAATGCATGAAAGCATTATAAACTCTGTATGTAATATGCTACTACATGTAATTATCCTAAATTTCTGGTTAAGTTTGTTAAATATCTATTCTTTTGTTATATAGTATTCAATTATTACTTCTTGTATGCATTATTGTATTTACATGCCAAAGCAATAGTAACTTAATTGAGAGTATGTAAAAACGTTTATGGCTTTATATACACATCTAGTAAAAACTTGTTCTTTGGGGTCATTCTAACTTTGATTAAAGCAGCTCTAAAAGGATGCAGAGAGTTAAGCTGACACTATGTAGATTTATTAGTGCTTGTGTCTCATTTTAGAGTACTATCATGCTTGCTGGTCATGCATTTAGAGATTCTTATCTTCTAATTTCAAACTACATTTCAGCCTGGAAAAACCAGTAGCCATTTATTTTCATTAAAAGAAATTTATTGCTATCTTTATCTAAAATCCATTGGCCTAGATGTTATCAGTATTCGTTACTCTCTATTGCTGACAGCATCCTCCAAATGGGTCAAAATATATTTTTTTTTTACTTTACCATTGTATTGAAGATTGTTCCTTTACAAGGATTTATATTAAAAACATTGAATTTTTTTCTCGTTTGTCATATGTACAGTATTGCAATATATCAGATTTCTTCATGTATTTATATTTTTAGTAGTTATAGCAGATTTTAAAATATGTTTTAAATGATGTCAGATTTAAAAATATGTTTTCAGTGATGTCAGATTCAAAAATATGTATTAAGTGGAGTATGATGATTCAATAAAAACTTTGTTGTTATACTTATAGTCAAAAATTGATTTTTTTCCCAGTTTGAAATTATTTTAATTGTTATTCATTTTAATTGTCATTCATGCCATCTCAATAAACTTTAATATCTTAGGTAAATCTTAAAATTGTGCTCCCATGCTTTTTAAATGTTTCCATTTTAGTATTTTATTTTGCATCCCCTTTTCAATTTTTTATCCAAGGTAAGCATTTCATTCGTCTTGCCTTCAAAATGGCAGTGTTACAGTTTGACAATCTTTTTTTTAGTAATTTGAAGTTATACTTAATATATGTACTGTCTTAAAGGTCAACTAATTTTTAATTTGTAAACTTTTGTGCTGAAAGTATTGTTAATATATTTCTTTCTTTCTTCCCTTTTGTTATGCTTCCTTTGTTTAGTATATCAAAAATATTAAATGTAATTTAATATTCTTTAATTGTATTACTTTAACTGTTCAGATTCATAATCATGTTTTCTATTACAGATCCTTTGTTGATGGAATTTCCCTTATTAAAGAAGCCATTGCATTTCCATGGACCTAATGAGAAGCCTCCAGAATGGTTAGTACAATATAATGGTGCTATTGAAAGAGCAGACGGCTATGTTGTTGTATCAGGAGAGTACAACCGATGCATTCCACCTGCACTCACTAACATGATGGATCATTTTCCTCCAAAATCTTACAGATGTAAGCCTTGCAGCATTGTCTGCTACTCTGCTGGTAAGTTTTTTATCATGACTGTTAATCTAACCAATGTTATGAATTTGTCAGCACACACACACATATATATATAGTGGAACCTCAAAAGCCTCAATTCACGAGCAGTTGGTTCATGAACAAATTATCTGAACATAAAACATCTCATGCTACAAAAAGTGTCTCAAGTTACAAACACTCAATTGAGCAACATAAAATTTTCAAAGGTACTTTGAGATAACCTTTGTCACAGAATTAACACTCAGGGCTTTCTGCAAACATCATTTTAATATTTTCGATCACTTAACTCTCAGTAACAAAGTCTGGCAGCTAGTGATTTATAAGACCATCGCTTGGCCTGGAGGACATATACACAAATTGGATTGCAGGTAGAGACTTTGAGCATTTGACTTTTTTGTTATATCATGTCTTATTATTATATCATTCTGGAGGCAAAACCATGGGCTAGGAAGTTAAAAATGAAGATGTGGAGGACCATAAAAATAAGCTGAATGAGCTTCAGAGGCTTCAGCAGAAGGCAATGGTGGGAGAAACATTTTTAACATAAGAGGAAGAATAAAATGATTCTCTAATCTAATTTATGTAAAATAGGTAAGATGCAAAGTTTTCATGCAATGGTCTCACCATTATAAACCAGTAACTAGCTACAGCATAAGCATTTTCAGTAACAGAGCCATGTTTCAGATTAGAAACAATTTAAAATGTGGGCAACGACAAATCACATTGAGCAAATTTTGAGTGAAATTTTGAAAATTGCAGCAAATGTTTTATTCCTTCTATGTGTTTAGTATTGAATACACATACTGTTGAGTATACAATAGTTGATATATCATACTCTGTGTATTCAGTATTGAAAACACTGACATTGTATATCTTTATAGATATACAGGGTGAATCTGAACTGGTAGGCAAAACTTTAGGGAGTAACAGAAGGCAGCTATACGAATTATATTCCATATAGAATGTATGATCAGAATGCAAGTGGTGAGAAGTTAAGGGCTAGTTTTGCTCTGTCACATTTAAAGAATGAACTCATGAATGAGAGGAGATACTTCAGAAAACCTTTTTTTAACAGGAATGTAATTGATGTACATTCTCAAAGAAATTTCTCAAAAGACCTTCTGCCAGCTGTAATGCAGGCATCACACCTGTGGGATAGGGGCTGACACACATTTGTGAAGATACCAGGCATTTCCCGAGTATCAATGGCAGCAATGTCAATCCTGGTGAGGTTTCAATGGGGCAATCATAGATTAGTTTTTTCATATGGCCTCTCACAGGAAAAAGCCCAAACATGAGATATCCAGTAATCTTGGTGGCCCAGCTATAGGACACCACCTCAACCAATCCATTGCCTTGGAAATTTCAGGATTCGTAGAACCAGCCAATCCTCTCGGCAATCCATGGTAGAAAATGCTATAGGGTGACTGACTGACTGTCGACGTATGGCCAGAATACAGCCAAAGGCCGTGTGTCTGGCTCTTTCAAAAATAGCCACAAGGGCGCATCACAGTAAAGCTATCTGCAGATAGGAAACGGAGGAATCAAGGTGAAAACAGGGGTGCCAGCATCAAGGCAATCAAAGCAGAACCGATCATGGACAGGCGAGTGGTGTAAGTGTAAATGTGAAGAGATACTTACGACAAATATAAATACAATATGAATGCAATTTATTAGAATATGTATGTAATATAATAATACAAATACGAAATCTTAAAAAATAAACTGTAAGTAATGCAAAATAAAACCTACATCAATTAAGTAGGAAAGTTTGAGTCACGGGTGAGGTGAGCTGCGAATGGTCTTAAGTCGTTATCCTCAGAGAGAATGAAGTAGCTAAATAAGTCAAAGGTGCTTAAATGGTCGCAATGCAGTGCTTTATTATAAAATTGCCGGTTTTGCTTGTGTAGGTGTTCCTTAATACTTGGAAGTTGGAGATCATGATGTAGAGTTACGTTGGACACATACATATTTGCATTTGTCATAGCTCTTAGTACCTTGTTTTGAATTATTTGTAATTTATTAACGTCTTTTTCTGACATCGTGGACCATGCCGGCGACGCATAAGAGATAATGGGCCGTATCGTCGTGAGATAAACAAGCCTTTTCCTTCTTAAATCTAATGTGGAAAATTTTCCTAATAATGGTTTTAAACTATTGAAAGCCGCAAAGGCTTTTCCCCTAACTCTATTTACATGGTCCGTCCATTTGAGCTGTTCATTTAAAGTGACACCTAAATAGGTGGCTTTGCTGACTTGCGGGACTTCTTGTCCGAAAAGAATAATCTTGCTATTAACTGGAGTTTTCCTGTGCTTACGACGGATAAGTAACAAGTTTGATTTTTGAGCATTTATGGAGATCCTCCAGCGTCTACACCAGTCCTCAATTGCCGGTATTTGCAGTTGCAGTTTCATAATTGCATGTTTTGCACTAGCGGACTTGACGGCAAGAGCCGTGTCGTCCGCGTAGCATCCGAGGAAATAGTTATTATCAAGATTATCACTGGGAAAATCTGCAACAAATAGCAGATAAAGAATTGGGCCCAAAATGGATCCCTGCGGGACCCCGGCATTTATGCATTTGGTGCTTGAGGAGTCTTGTCCAATTGTGACCGAAAAGGTTCTATTTGAAATGAAAGAGATGATTAGCAGTATTAATTCTCTGTCAAGCTGATGCTGAATTAATTTGTAAATAAGCCCCTCATGCCAGACGCGGTCGAAGGCTTTCGCCACGTCCAGCATGAGGAGGGCGACATTCTGCTTTTTATGCAGGGCATCCCCGCAGAACTCTGCAAGTCTGACGAGTTGCTTGGTCGTGGATAACTGGCTGCGGAATCCGAATTGCTCCGGAGGTAGAACTCTTAGATAAGGCCTGAGTCTGTGTAAAATTATTTTCTCAAATATCTTGCCAAATCCGGCGAGTAGGCTGATGGGTCTATACCCCTCAGGTTTCGTGGTGTCTTTGCCGGGTTTCGGTATCAGTATAATCTTGGCATGCTTCCAGGCCGCGGGAAAATAGCTAATGTAGAGACAAGCATTTAGAATATTCGTAAATCTAGTGACACAGTTGTCGGGCATACTCTTGATAGCGATGTTGCTAATTGTGTCATATCCCGGCGCTTTTCGGTTTTTGAGCCTCTTTATAATATCTTTCACTTCTGCCGGGGAGGTGAATTTGACCAGATTTCGTGCGGTAGGGGCGTTTAGCCAATCTTTGATGTAATAGCATATATCATAAACATGATCAATATCTCTGGGCTCCCTGTTAGGCATGAATTGCCGTTCCAGGTAATCTGCGAGTATATGCGCCTTCTCAGCATTAGTAACGGCTATGTTATTATCCGTTATAATGGGTTTATTGCTACAGTGCTTTCTCTTAAGGCATTTGACAAATTTCCAGATGGAGCCATCAGTGGGGTTCAAATTCAGCAGCTTCTCCTCCCAATAACTATTTTTATGTTCTTGAATCTTTTTCTTTATTTCTCTGTTCATTTTATTCCACTCTTTTTTGACCTGCGGGCTCCATGTAAGATGCCATCTCTTTCGTAATTTGTTACGTTCAACAATTAAGTCCCTGATGCTTTTAGGCAGAAAGTTTTCAAAATGATTTTTATTAACTTGCTTAGAAGCGTTATTGATGGCTGCGTTGATGCCTTTGGCAAAAGAATCTATTGCCGCATCAATATCTTTACTGTTTTTCAGAGAGGCTATGATCGGGGGATTTATTTGTAATATATCCTTATAAAGATTCCAATCTGTTAGCTTAATTTTATCAGTATTATTATTATTTCTTGTGGCCCCTAGGCTAACTAACACCGGTAGGTGATCCGAAGTGAGCTCGTGACATACTTTCATAGTGATAGGGAAAGAAGTGTTCGTAATTAGCAAATCCAAAATCTCCGCTTTACGCGGGTCGTTCGGCCTGTAAGTGTATTCCTCGGGTACTTCAAGAGCATAGGGGTAATTATTAATAAAATCGTAGAGTTCTTTTCCATTCCTATTTGTCTGTCTACTACCCCATTCTTTGTTTTTCGCGTTGAAATCTCCTGCCAAGATAAATTGTTGATTGTCCACACAAATATTTTTAAGCACATCTTGAGTGAAATGAACGTGTGGTGGATTGTAAATAGCACTGAAGTAGATTGTGCCCAAATGTGGCACAAGCACCGAGACTGTGACTAGCTCATGACCATCGTTTCGATCTTCTGCAATTAGGCAAGATTGAAGCGAGTTGCGAACATAAATCGCAACTCCCCCACCTCTGTGACTCAAGCGATCGCACCTATACGTACGATAGTTACTAATGTTAATATTTTTACACGGGGACGCGTGTGTCTCCGAAACAAGCGCAATATCTACCTCATGCGAAATGAGGAAATTATGGAATTCCAAAGTTTTAGAGAGAATGCTGTGCGCATTCCAAAAAACTGTTCTGGTTGGTGCTCTATTTAAGGGAAGTTTGGCCATTATGGTCCCCAGATTGTGTGGTTGCGTCAATTATGCCTTTGGCTTGTTGTATTTGTTGAGATAATAAGAACCCAGAACTTTTGATTACATTCACTAGCTCAGCCAGGTCTGCAAAGACCTTTTTGGCTTCGTTTATGGATTCTGAGTATAGCCCAGTGGAAAGTGCTTGGGCAAAACTTTTGTTTTCTACTACCCTACTGGGGTATGTCTTAATTTTATCCTGCCTTTTCTTGGGAAATTTCTCGCAACCTCGAAAGTTTGAGGTGTGATCCTTGAGGCAATTCGCACACTTGGGGGGTTTTTCATGATCTTTATTAGGGCACTCAAAAGAGAAGTGCTCCTCTGCACATCTAACACACTTGGGTGTGTAAAAACAACCAGCTTGGGTATGGTGGAACCCCTGGCAACGATAACATTGCAGGGGGCCCACCCTACCCTTGTAGTCTTCGATCTTGACACCTAATCCACATAGATTAGTAACCCCATGAATCTCTTTAGAAAAATTGTTTCTCGGAAGTGAAAGAAGAAAAAGCGGGAGATTAATAATCTCACCGTTTCTTCTTCTTGTCATCTGTTTCAATGAGCTGACAGTGAAATTTTTTGCAGTGAGTTCCTCTGTAATTTCATTTATGTCAGAGTCGTGTAATAAACCCCGAATAACCACTTTAAGATCCCTATCTTGGGGTAAAATAAAGGAATGGTGCTCAATATTAGCAGCCCTAAGTAGTCTTACACAAACTCGATAATCGTCTGGGTTCTTAGCAAAAATTTTAATACCTTTTGGGGTATTACGACTTAGTACATCAATATTTCTTTCAATAAAAGTCTTACGTATGTTTTTCCAAGTTAGGTTATTAACCTTAATCGTGATAGGTGGTATCTTTTGTGAGCGGACAAAGTCCGTATCAGTAATTTCATTATTGTCTTGTTTTGTAGCTGTATTATGGCTATCAGCTGAATTATTGTCTGGCAAGGTAGTGTCCATTTGGATCGTTTCATTATCATTAATTTCAGCCGTGGTTGACTGATTTTGTGCGTGCACAATAACCTGAGACGAATGTTTTATTTTATTATTTTGAACCTCGATGTTGGCTCTATTTTTCCCCTCAGTATCAGTACTTTTTTCGTTATTTATTTGTTCCTTCCTTTTAGGTAAGGGAGGAAAGTCATTTGCTACCTTATCAATATCATTATCCTGTTTTTGCTTTTTAGCCGGGGGCTTAGCCAGCCGACTTCGTACCGTTTGGTCTCCTCTCTTTTTATTAATCACTTCCTCATCAGAACTAGTGTCCTGGTCTAATGTTATTTCATCATCTGTGCATGTGCGTTCACTATCGTCAAGTGTTATAGGACTACGCGAACGTTCATTGTCGCTTTGATGTTTAATTTTGTCTTTACTATCATTTTTAGTAATTTTAGAATCCTTACTTACACTACTTTCTGCATCAGTTAAATATGCGTTGATACATGTAAGCATTTGCACATAAAATTGATAATCCTTTTCTTGTCTGTAAGTAAGCGCGCCAGCATCGCAACGCTCATGTTCCAAATCCTCAATGAGCTGCTCAAAAACAACAATAATCCTGTCCATGATCGAAAAGTCCAAAATAATGGCAGTGGAGATATTGGCAAAGAAAACTATAAGACCAATCTAAATTAAAATCCATGCTTTATTTTTTCAACTTAAATAAAATAAGCTAATACTGTAGCTTTTAAAACCATTGAAAGGAAAGTATTATAATGCTGACTCAGCACTCAATAACACCCCCGCGTACATATATATAGTTCGGCCAATCAGCGGCAACCACGTTAGCTTACCGCCGATTGACCTCCGATCTAATTTGCATGAGGAAAACTAGTCAACAAACGGCCCTCTTTTCCTCATGCAAAGACAAAAACAAAATTTACAGAATTACAAAAGTTCATAGTTCAGTTCTATTTTACGAAAACACTGTCTTTAAACACTGAAAACATCTAAACAAAACTTCTTTAAATTAACAGCAGTTGTCGCTTTTGTAAATAAATCCGCAGTATTTAATTTACTGGGGATAAATTCAAGGTCAAACAATCCATCATTTACTAGTCTTCTAATAAAGTGATATTTTATATCTATATGTTTAGTCCGACGATTTTCTATTGGCGATCTAGAAAAATCAATGGCAGATTTGTTATCGCAAAATAGTTTACATTCTTTTAAATTAAACTTTAAAATTTCATCTTGTAAGACATTTTTCGTCCACATTAATTCCTTCGCTGCCTCCGATAAGGCGATATATTCCGCTTCCATAGTTGATAAGCTTACACACTTTTGTTTAGCAGTTTTCCAGATTACTGGTACTTCATCTAAATATAATATAAATCCTCCCATGGACACGCGGTCATCCCTATTACTCGCATAATCAGCATCTGAATAACAATATAAATTTAGATGTTTAATCCTCGATAAGTTTAATTTATATAATTTAGTACTATTGAGATAACCAAGCAATTTCAACAATGCTTCCCAATGCCTAATTCCAGGATTCTCCTGAAATTGTGATAAGATATTTACTGCATATGTAATATCAGGCCTTGTCCTGTTAGCTACAAAAACTAAACATCCCAACAGATTTCTAAAAGGTAATTTACGCATTTCTGCACTTGTGGATGGACAATCTAATTTTGTAAGAATAGTGCCTTTAGCTATGGGAACTGAAGTTACTGGTATCTGGAAATGTTTAAATTTTTCAAATATTTCTTCAATATAATTTTGCTGATGTATAAAAAGCCCATTTTCGTTCTCTAAGAATTCAATTCCAAGTAACGTTTTAGTTTTGCCTAATACTTTCAGATCAAAAAACTTACTCAACTGTGAAATTACTTTATCTATACTATGTTCATCTTTACTAAAAATCACAATATCATCTACATATAACAATAGAATTACATAGAACCCTTATAAACACAATTACACCATTGTATTTTCTTAAATTAGATTTTCTAAAGTGCTTTCAAATTCACAAAACCATTCACGACCGCTTTGATGTAGACCGTAAATGGCCTTGTGTAATAAACATACTTTATTTTCCTCTTCAATAAATCCCTCCGGTTGGGTCATATATATTTTCTCATTTAGGTTTGCGTATAAATATGCGTTCTTTACATCTAACTGACAATTAGTCCATCCATACAAACATACCAGTATAGTGAAAAATATTCTTATGATTGAAAAATTTACTACAGGACTGTAAACGTCATCAAAATCTTCACCTCTTTTCTGCCTGAATCCCTGTGCTACCAAACGTGCTTTATATCTAACTACTTCATTCTTTTCATTTCTTTTTAGAGTATATACCCATTTGGTTCCCAGCATAGTTTTATTTTCTGGCTTTTTGACTAATTCCCAAACATTTCTTTTCTTCATTGTTTCAATTTCTTCTTTCATTGCCTTAAATAAAATAAGCTTATATCAACTTAAATAAAATAAGCTAATACTGTAGCTTTTAAAACCATTGAAAGGAAAGTATTATAATGCTGACTCAGCACTCAATAACGCCCCCGCGTACATATATATAGTTCGGCCAACCCGCCGATCTTGACGTCATCGGCCAATCAGCGGCAACCACGTTAGCTTACCGCCGATTGACCTCCGATCTAATTTGCATGAGGAAAACTAGTCAACACAAAATCCAAAAGAGCGCAGCGCCCAAAAAATTCGCAAAACCCGCGCCCTGGAACCAGGCCCGCACGACGGTGTCCCGGCAGACAGATGAGCGGGCGGAAAACTCACAAGGCTCCTGACAATCACGTAACAATGAAAGCTTGGGAGTAACTATGTGAGTAGCAATCCAGCGCAATCCGCAGGAAAAGTAAAAATATACACTAAATAATTAATTAAATACTAACCGTAGATAGTAAGCAATCAGGCGTTATGGCAATTTCAATCGCTGGATAAGCAATATGGCAATATGGCAATTGACAGACCCGAGAATCGTACTCTGTGAATGCACGTGGCCGTGCTCATCGAAGCGTGAAATCGTCGTTCGGAAATGGTGGAGCTCGCTCTCATACGTCCTTCGCACGCGAAGGCTTCCCCTCGAATGAAATATGCTATAGGGTGCGAGGACCAACCCTTTTTATACCATTAACAATGCCACCTAGTGGCTCGCCATTTGCATTCTGACCATGCACCTAACATAACTCTGGCAACCATGCACATAATGGTCCTTCAGGCAACCATGCTTATAACAATCCTTCAATCAATCAATGTCACCATTTTTTCATGTATTCTTTTGTTGCATTCTAATGGCTTTTATAGACAAATTATGATATTTTATGCCTTAATTTTAAAATATGTGCTTGTGGAATTAGCCAGCGATGGAAGAAACTGGAGTAAAATTTCTTCAGGAACACAGAAATTTGGGAATTTAGAATTCAGAATTTTGAAAGAAAATTTCTAAAGAGAACAACTAAGAGATGTGTTTCAGATAGCTAATAACTGTTACTTGGGGAGAAAAACAGCACAAAAACTTGGAGAAAAATGTATTTTATTTCTTAATATAACACATAATACTTATTTAATAATTAAAATTTATATTTAAATTACTAAAGTATATTTCCTTTTCATACGTTGATAATGTTTGCCAACTTACAATAAACATCAATAATTTGGGAATCCTTTAAAAAAAGTCACGAAAACTTGTACCTGCTAATTAACTTTTACCTTTTCATCTGTAAAAAACTGCTCCAAGATGGTTGCATTAATGTGTAAATACCACCATATATAACATGCGTATAAAATATGGACAAGACAATAAACATATTGGTAAATAGTACTTTTCCATTAGAGTGGTGTCGGTTAAAAATGAACAAAAATAAGAAGAAAACAATGCTACAACAACACACCAAATATCACCGCTTAAGATTTCCAGTTTTCATTTGAAGTATCATCACATGTTATTTTTTTTCCACACATATCGCCATTTTTTTTAAGTATGATGGACTACAAAATTTGGAAATTACTTAATGACGAAGAAGCTGCCATAAAGATTCCTTCAAGACAAAGAAATAATTAATAGCAATTGACTTTGTTCTCAAAATCATCCAATGAAGTTAACTTTTGACTGAAACAAAGCTCCTAT
This sequence comes from Stegodyphus mimosarum, assembly GCA_000611955.2. Taxonomy (NCBI): domain Eukaryota; kingdom Metazoa; phylum Arthropoda; class Arachnida; order Araneae; family Eresidae; genus Stegodyphus; species Stegodyphus mimosarum. The sequence goes on along the minus strand of KK119261.1, from coordinate 174,665 downwards.
ACGGCGTTATTAAGTATGTTCTTGCTGTGAAAAAAAAAAGGATTAAGAACTGAATATGGGTAAAAATATATTTACAGATGCCCATTGGTGAAAATTGGTGATTTTTGGCGGTACATGGATATCGAGTTTGTGCAATTTTTTGACTTGTTATTTTGCCTTTGTGTAGACACAAAGCCAAAATAACAAGTCAAAGAATTACACAAACTTGGTATCCACATACACATTAACCTGTTTTTCACTTGAAAAAAAATCTCGAATTGCACAAACTAGGCATTGCGCACTCCCTTGACTTTGTCCATGTACACATCGATTTATAGTCACTTAAAAAGTCAAAGGAGCAGCCAGTATATATATATATATAATAATAATCTCAATAAACTACATTTTAAATTAAACAATGAAATAACATAAAAAAGGTAATTCATCTTTGCACTACACAAAGGAAATATCCACTTACGTTATTTAGAAATTTCGTGTCTTCAGTCAAACAAAAGTCCTTAACAGCATCCAAAAACTTCCTAAAATTATCTGAACTAGAATCTGTATGCTGGTATTGTCACATAAATTAAAAAAAATAAGAGAAAAAAATATCCTCCATAGTGCCGGTATCCTCTGGCATTCAAACATATGCATTTCCTTCCTACAAACAAGACACTTATAATGTCTATTAAATAAACCTTCATTTAACACACCAGTTAATTAATGTTTTTTCCCTTTCGTTCCAAATTTTACAGAAACTTCAAATTAATCTTACCATATTCAGCCATTTTACCATGTAAACCATAAAATAAGCAACATACTTTCTAACCAACATCCAACACTTACAAATCCCATCAGCCAAATTCACCGCAATCGCTCAACCAATTATGTCGTAATAGGGTTTTCATAACATTCAACTACTCAGGTTACCATAAATGAAGCAACTACTTGGCAATAAATGAAACAACAACTTAGCGATAATCCAAGGGACACCCTTCAATATACCCTAACCAAAATATGGTTTGAAGGCTAGCGTCTTTCTTTCCTCAGTGCCATTCGTTTTACCTATCTGTGGTGTCAGGAATTGAAGTTGATTAAATTTTGCCAATTTCAGCAAGAAATCAGTCATAATATGACAGCAGATTGGAATAACTACTTGAGGGAGGTATGTGCAAATAGTTTAATGTCTCGTAAAAGAAATAAAATCGGTGGAGCCAACAAAATCATAGAAATAGATGTCTTTTTGTTAAATAAGTCTTTTAACAAAAAGAAAAAACAACATTGGATATGTTGTTCCGGAACCTTAGGTATTCGGGAATTTATGCCAGGAAAGCAAAGAAGGTTTTCTGGTTGCTGTTTCCAGTCGTTGTGCTACAACATTGATGACTGCCATCTGGGAAAACATCGCGGATGGCAGCATAATGTTTTCAGACTGCTAGAAAGGATATAAGAAAAAGGAATTAAGAAATGCTGAACTTCTCACTGTGAATCACAGTTATAATTTTGTAGACCCTGAAACCGGATACTGTACCCAAACTGTGGGATGGTGCTAACTGGAGAAATAAATTTCAGTGGGGTACTGCTAGCCACCTAGAGTCATATTTTATAGAATTAAGTCTTATTTAAAATAATATAAAGTCATATTTGATTTATGTGGTGTTGGTTATATTTAAAAACTAAAATTTTTTCTACAATATTGAATAATATTTGTAATTTTATGCCACCTATTTAGATTAAATTTCGTTTTGTTTTGTTATTGTTTATTTATGTGTAAGAATACTCTAGATTAAAAAATTGAAAAGAAAAATTTACTTTCTTTAAGAATTGTGAAATAAAAAAATTGCTTTTTACAGAAGTAGTTTTTTTAGTCTTTTGAACTCTGTTATTATTTCATAATTTTATACTTGGCAACAATTGGTGGCCAAAAAAAAAAAAAAGACACATTTTTAACTGATGCTGCTCTAACAGAATAGTACCTGGAAAATTAATTTTTTGCAAACTTTTTCTAGTGGCCATAGTTCAGCAATTGCTGTTAATAATGCCTCAGACATCAACTATAGCTTCTTTCCATTAATGGAAAGAAGTAATAGTAAATAGCTAGAAAATAGTAAGCATAAAAAGTATTTTACAATATAAAACTACTGTATTGACACAATGCAATTATGAGAAAACCAGTTAGATCATTAACCATTTGTTTCTCACACATGCACAGATTTGTGACTGTTTGTTTTTTGCAACAAGTGCAGATTAGTAATTATTTGTTTGCTACCAATGCAGAAAGGTGTCAGATTCACTTTCTTGCAAAGGCTGCTGCAGAAGACAAGTACTGTAAAAGGTAAATGCTTGTAAAAAGTGCTATGAAAGCTTTTTTTTTTTGTAATGAATGAAAAAATTTTTGGTCCATATCACATGTGAAGAATGCTAGAAACAAATTCAAATTTTGAGATGTTCTTTTGTTAAATTATCACAAATGATAAATCAATAAATATTGTATGTGAGGTTGCAAATATGATTTTTACATACTCATTAATATGCAAAATTAAAATTCTTAGGAGATCTTCTTTTAGTAAAATAGTGTGAAATGAAGGAAAAAATAATCAGTAATTTGTATGAGAATTAATAACATGCAGAAAGAAGGCAAAGGAATATGACAATCACAAATTGCAGAAATTTTTTATTTAGATCTATCCCAAATAATGAAAACTTGGAAAAAAGGAATATGCATATGTTTACCATCAAATTAATATATTTAAAAAAATCTGATAAATCTTTTTTAGTACCTAATATTTAAGATATTATTTTATATTATTTATTCAATATCTTAGTTGTATAATTTTATTATTAACTTAATTTAATTTTGAATCATCAGGTACAAGTAAAGAATTATATGAAACTTGTTTCATTTTTGCATTATTATTTTTCATCAACATTGATACTGTGTGATGATTATGGGAATCTTCGAATGGATTTTATTAACATTCTTCTGCTACAATGCACATGTGATTAACATACATTATTATTAAGTAATGTATTAATGATTAAATAGGTGGCAGAGTATACTAAGCTTGCTTAAAATAAAGTTTATTCTCAATGCATTTAAAATGCATGTTGCAGAAAATTAAATTTACAAATAAAATTTTGCTACAGTTATCATTTAAATCAATATTAAAATTTAATTACTTGAATGGAATGAAGATAAATGCAATTTTTCATTCTTTAGTTGCTTTTTCAATGCATAATGGCTAAAAAATTACTCACTGTCATCTACTGAAAGATATATGTTGGTTATGAACAGCTGATCAATTTTATCCACGTAAACTTATTCTTTTTGCTGAGCTGTCATGTATATATTAATATTTTATAGGTCCAGGAGGTGGATCAACTGCTGGAATGCAGTTGCGATACTTTTTAGGAGAATTAGGAATGGTTACCCCTGGATTTATGTACACTATACCTGTTGTGCATAAAGCATTTTCTGAAGATGGAGTTCCAGATCCCACAAATGATACTGCAGCATCGAAGGCAGAGAGATTAGTTTCAGAATTAGAATGGTATGCCACTGCATTAAAAATGCATAAGGAGAAGCAAGGCCTTCCTTGAAGTTCCTTTTGTTGCATTTGCTAATTATTACATTTATACACATGCAGACAATCTGATATCTGTTAAATATAAGCTTTGAAATTTTTTATTTTTTAATTGATGCTGCAGAATCTCTTTCTTGAACATTTGTAATTAATATTTCCTATTTGCACTGGTTAAAGTTTAGAAAACTGCTATTGTAAAATTGTCTTTCAGAGGTTGCAAAGATTTATCATTGTTTAGATTGGATATTGCTTATGTCAGTTAAATTGGTTCATGTATGCTTATAACTATGTTTATTAATGTGAAGAAAATCTAAAATGTACTGTATTATTCTTGTGTTTTCTGAAATGTTGAAAAGTTTTTTTTTTCATTAGGTGCATATTTTAAATAAGAGGAATGTAGGCTTTCTAATAATGATATGTATTATATAACTGAAGTTCTTTAGGTAAAAGTGAATATGTAGTTTTTATTAATATATAACTGCTGTTATTGCAAGAAGTTCTTATACAGAAAAGAATTTTTTAAGTGCGGGAAAAACAGAATGTGTTTCTAATGTTATAATTACCTGAGAGGTATTTTGCACACTTGTATTGATTTGTCAATTTTCTGCCACAAATGGCAATGCTACTAAGGAGTACATGTCATTACTTTATATTAAATAGTGCCTTAAAGTGAAAATGAGTATTTTGGACATTTGCCTATAATAGTAACAGTAATTATATGTTTTAAAACGTTTTAGGTTTGATAATTTAGAAGTTTAACATATATTAGGATTTAGGATCATTTCAAGTTAAGGATGTTCAGCTGTACATCAGTGTTAGAAAAACAAATTATTTAGAAAGGTAGCTGTTGCTTGTTATTAAGTGATCAAGGTACTTTTTGCCAGTTCTTTTTCTTGTGTCTGTTGTGTAATTACATTATTATAAAAGTCTAGAATTTTCTTACTTCTTATTGATATTTGTATGTTAAGGTTTTTGTTCATAATGTGATTTATAAATTAATACTTTTTAAATCACAGATTTTTTTATCAGGACATTTTATATATTAAACATATTTGACAATCATAATATTGTGTATCACAATGCAGTGAAGGGCCTCAATAAATGCATAGGAAATTCAAGCATATAATGAGCCTAATGAATTATTTTTGTGACATGTTCACTAATTTCACTACTATTCATTAATTTCGCACTAATTTTTTTCTGTTTATGTATTAGGTAACTTTCTTATACTGACTTAGACATAAAATTTTGTAAGTTACTTCAATATTATTAGTCGTATAATTTGAAGGGAATTCTTTTAATAATTTCTACATGTAATTTTACCATGAACTACATTTATCTACTTGAGATTTGCAGGTATTCCAAATGTTTATAGCTATAAGATATAAGACACCCTAGAGTGTATCATTGCTTAGATTGGGTATTAATTAACAAAATAATTTCTTCTATTTAATGTGCAAGGTTTTGCAGACTGCATTTTGTGTTATTACTTGAAGTTTAATTATTTCGGGAGATTTCTTTTAATTCTGAGACATTTCATTATTTGAAATTAGGGTAATCAATACCATACCATTCTGCTTCTTTTCTTGATTTTTTTTAAAATTGTGGTGCCAGTAATTTGAAATTTGTTCACATGGTTAGAATAAAAAATATTCTTTTACCTTTAAATTCATGGATGATTTACAAATTTTACAAGAGTTGTACATATCTCACTAGTATTTGTGATGTACTGAAATTATCAACTGTCATATTACCTACTTTAATTTTACATGGTTCCTGAAGTCAAATTTATATTTATTTAAATAAGCGAAAGGAATGAAAACAAACATTTTATATCTGAATCAGTAATGATCCAGATTTTTTGATTGAGAATACATAAATAGCATCATATTTTGCTGAGAAATAATTGTTCCACAACTGAAAGTACATCATTATGTCAGCATGACTGGGAAGTATGAAAGTTAGCAAGTTTTATAAGTTGAAGAACCTAGCAATTGCTTTCAAATTTCCATTTGGCTATGACATGACACCAGCAGATGTTCTGTGTGAACTGTTTATAGAATTTCTTCAGATTAAAAGGCAAACAACTAAACTTTTTGCCATGCTGTAGTTAATTTTTGGAAATTGTTATAATATAAATTGATTTAAAGTGGTATCAAATTACTAAAATCTGAAAACAAATTGTAAAAGGGAAAAGCTGATAAATATACTTGTTTTAAAATGACAGTAGTGAACATTCTTGTGTTAAAATTATATGTATAAAAATTTTTATTTGATGTAGAATTATTTATCACTAACTATGCTTAATTGTCAATAATTTGCATCTTAATCAAATTAAATCTAAAAAATTACTTATTGTGACTAAGTTTTGAAGTATGATTGCTTGAACAAATATAAATTTGCTCTTTTACTGGTACTGGCTCTTTTACTTTTGTTTAAATGTTTATTTAAACAAATATATTTTATTAGGTAATATTTATCAGGTAATTTCTGTGCAATAATCAAGTAAATTGAAAATTCATGAATATTACTATTGCAATAAATACTCATATTATTTCTATATATTAAATTCCTTTTCATCCCACTTTAAATGATGTGATATATTTAATTGATGAATTGTATACTCTGTTTTCAAGATACTTTTTTTCAATAAAATTGCTATTCTTTACAAAATGTTTTGTTATTTATTGTAATTTTAAGTCAGCTTAAGTCATCTGTTTTCTTTTCAAAATTATGAAAGAAGTGAAGAAAGAAAAATTAATGTTTAACTTTCAGTGCTAATTTTACTTAATTTTATGTCCTAAATATATAAAAAAATATTTGATTTTGAAAGGTTTTTAATGAGAGAGTGTAATTATCTACAGTTTTATTTTTTCAGTCAGTTATTCAATATATCAGAAACCTTAATTTGATTTTGTCACTTTTAGCTCTGTTATCATTTTTGAAAATGGTATTTTTCTTCATTGGATCAATATTTAAAAAACGATTGTTGTACAATGCAAAAATTTGTGATGATGGTTATTGTTTTAAGAATTATTTGAGTGTATGCTGAAGAGTCAATTTATTTTGTATCTTTTGTTACCTTCAGTGGGGCGATAAATATGTCTTTTTAAGTTCTTTAGAGAGTGATCACTATGTATTATTCACAGTTTTAATGCTTTTATTTACTTCATCATAGTTAATTTTTTTATTTTGATTTCAGAATTTTATTGATGAATTTTATAGTTTACTATGCAGCTTTCAATTTATTTTGCAACTCAAAATAATATATAAAAGTGCTCGAAAAGCAACAACAAATTAAATATTAATTATTAAATTCTGCTGCACTTGTTGCATATAAAACAGTATCATACTCTTGATTATTATTTTACTGACTTGAAAGTAACAGAATTTGTTTCGGGAAATGGGGAAAATTCATATACTTTTTGGTTAGTTAGATTTGATATTATGTTATTTATTGCATTAGAAAGAAAACTGACTATATAACTATTTGTGCATCCACTGAATTATTTTAAGTAGCTTTTCAGAATGTAAGAGCTAAAAAAGGGAATTTATTTTTAATGATCATGTATGATAGCCATGTAATGAATTATTAATCTTATTAAAAGTATTCGTTTAAGAACTTTTAATATATTACAGAAACTGATTTAAAACTGATATTTAACTGATGGTCAACAATTTAAAACCCATTTTTTTTATTACTGCAATTTTATTGCTTGCCATTGTTTAATATTTGCAAAATTCTTTTCCTAACTATTAATTTGAAAGTTACAATATGGCATTACTCAGGTGATTTGTAATTCGCTCTATAATTTTCGAAAATATAGGCTAAAAATTGAATATTCAAAATGAGTTTTCTTTGCATTAAAAGTCTACTTTCCCTCTCTCTCTCTTTTTTTTTAACACCCAAATTTGAATGTCTAAAGACACTGTCATAAAGGTCTTAACTAGATTTTTCTATTTGTATCATTATTTTCATTATTTCTGAAAATTTTATTGCAAAACTTTGCTTAGTAATATATACTCACAAAGCTGAAAAATTTGGAAAGTATTCTAATATACAAAAAATATACAATGTATATTGTGTCTAATATACAAATGAATGTAAAATTAATGGATAAAATTTATTTTTCTATCATTCCTATACATATATATATATATATTTGGCAAATTATTTTCATCATCCTTAATTAGTTTTAATTTCTTTCTATAAGCGAATATTATTTTTATAAGCTACTTAGTTCATTACTTTCATTTATTAATATTCATTTAAAAGTTTGTAACACAGTAAAATAAATTACTTTCTATATTACTGTATAAATTACACTTGTGAAGAGTAAGTTTTATAACCAGGACAACTTTTTTAAAATTTAGTTTTAACATATGCTGCAAATAGAAATCCTTGTTTGTCTTCCTTTTGAATGATTCGCTCATTCAAGTCATTGACCTACTTAGACATTATTTTGCTGATTGAGTGCCATCCATGGTTTTATATATTTACTAATGTATTACATCCAAATGCTAGGAGAATTAACAGTTTAAAGAGATGATGTAATGCTGTCTGAAGTCAAATAGCTGTATTTTATCTCAGTATATATGTTATTGCTAAACTATGATAATAATAATAATAATAACAATCATAATGTATTTTTTTGCATCATCAGTGTATGTATTAGCACTCTTCTTTAAAAAAAAAAAAAAACCTTTAACACTAATTACGATATTGTTACGTTATGGTTAGTCAACAATACTTACTGGTATATTTTGCACTGCTGATACATTAATTCATTAAATACTAAAATAGGGATTTTGCGCTAATGAACAAATAATTATAAATTGTCATTATAAGCTGTTTATATAAATAATTTCAAGCTGACTGAATGAAGTTTTATTTATAGAATGTCATCAGTTTACAAATTCCTTTTCTGGAACATTATTTTGGCCAGTTTTCCTGGTCATATTACTCTGCATTCCGACATTTCGCATTTCAAACAAAAGTTATCTTTCCTAGTCTAATGGGCTAAACCTAAACTTCCCTGATGACAGACTTCCCAGCTGCATATTTTCAAACTGTATCCCGCTTTTTTAATTTCTTACCTATCAAAGATCTTCGCTTGTACCTTTTCGAAAAACCGTGTAGTTTTGCTTATAATAAGCAGAAGCTGCCACGGGCTTACATTGGGCATGTCGTTGACATTTGAGGGATGTTTGTGTGTGTTTGTTGAGAGAAATTTTATTTACTTCATGAAATTTATGTTTGGAAGTGAAATCTTTAGGGAATAGATGTCATCTATCGGCTTAACGTCTTTGATTCTTGCGTGTGAACAAACATCAGAGCAAGAACAATTTATTTAAGTGAATGTAAATAGTATATTAAATCTTACTAAGGTATTAATAAAATTAGAAAATGTGTAGCATTAATCATAAAATTCAGGGACTTCTGTAAGACGAATTAGATCGGTTATAAGACGTATATAGAGTAAATTGTTAAACAAAAAGTTATGTCTGACTACGCAGTCGTTACACGTAAAATTAGTACGTTTTTCGTTAACCGTATAAAGAAACAAGATAAATATCAATATATATGTATGGGAATAGATTAAAAAAATGTATTTTCCCTTCCTTTTGGGCCCACCAGCAGCCAAGTGGTAAAGTCACTGAAAGCTGGTAATTCGACTTGGCTCGATTCCAGGCAAGTGGTAAGTAATGCATGTCTTCAATTCAGCTAATTTCCTTGGTAGGTCAAATTTTCTTGTTTGCATCTGTTCTAATTGTCAAATATTGAACGGGTGGCTGCATATTTGGGTTTCGTAATTTCGCTATGTGTAACTTTAATACGAGCTAGTTTGAAGTCATCCATGAAGGCACCTCTTTCCTACGCTAAGATCCTTTATGTGCTTTGCCATATTCAAAAAGCCTAAAATAACCATGTATTAAAATAGCAGGGTTTTATTTTGCTTGCTTTATTTAGTTATGGCTTGAAAAGTTTCATTCATTAACTTGCAGAGAATAGTATAATATGCTTCGAAATTAAAAAATGTTGGTGAATAAATTTATTCCTTTAAAAAAGCAAAAATTTTTTACCTTTTTTTCCAAAGCATATGTGTTGTAAATGGTAAATTACAACAATTAAAAAGTAGATTGAGTTTTAATTTAATTCACAAAAACAATGGCATTTACGGATACCAGACAAATAACCGTAAAAGTACCTTGTCAGTAACAGATTATGTTTATTCGGTAAATATTAATGTAGGTGATCTTTTTCCAATTTCTTAGCGACATTAAATTTATCGTGAGGAAGGATATCAGTGCTGTTTTAGTTGTTATTGAAATTCTGGAGAATTTTATTATTTAGATCCAAAGATGCATAAATTATATAACAAATACTTAATAAGTTTAATTTCATGCATAGAAATTACAGACACATTTGTAGGAGGTAATGGTTTTTGGTGTTAAAGTTTTTTTTTGAGAAAAAAATAATCATACCTTTTTCTTTCACAGCAAGTAACCTCGCACAAGAAAATCAATTATTCATTTCTTAATAAAATTCTATTACACACTGGAATATTCAAATAATTTTTTAGTTCATCCACAGTCCCACCAACGACGGGCTGATTGTATGGGCGGTTTCGTGGTTTTCCCATGTTTAAAGTGTATATGAGCCACTTTCTATTAAAAAGACCTCCACGAAGGCATAAGTCCCCTTAGACAGATAGCCCTTATGTACTTTGACATAATTAAGTATGCCAAACAAAATCAATACTCTGTATAAACTCTGTATATCAATACTCTGTAAAAATGCTTAAAATCTCTTAAATAATATGATCAAAGAAGAGCTTTGAGTTGGTGAATATTTAAAAAAATTGTGCCTGATGAAAGGTGACCGAACGAAGAACTAATAAACGAAATTAAAAGGTCTGAAAGAAATAAAGAGGAAAAATAAATATTTAAAAAACGTAATTATAAAATAAAATTAGTGTTACTAAAATTATTAAAACTTTTATTCTTTTCATAGTCAAAAAGCAATTTGCTGCTATATTTATTCGCTTAATTTACATTTTACAACAGATTGTAATTAACCAGAAATTAGGTCAGATACAGATCTATCATTTGTGAGAGTTTTATTTTAACTAAAACGTTATTTTTTATGTCAAATCTTTCAAATAATTCTACTATTACGTCTGCTACACTAGAATATGTAAATGAAGTGAGTTTTAAATAGGAGCAGGAATCTGACCTTAGGGAAGCCGATTGTGAACCTCAACTTTTCATGGGTAAACTTTAATAACTTCTGTGATTATCATCTTTTAGCGCTGTTACTACGAGCTGATGAACGTCTTTGAAATTAAAATGGACATTAAATTAGAAACATGAATTAATGAAGTCGGGTTGTAAGACTTCAAATTTACACTATGTTTTTTTAAAGAATATCATTGTTTTCTGTCTATCCCTCAACAAAAAGACGCTAATTTTCTTCATTGATTTGTTTTCTGGGACGAAAAAAGTAACGGAAGTAAAGAGAAGATGATAATTTATCTGGCAGACTAAGAAATACTGTTTAGATTAAGTCAAATTTTATTTAATTTTATAACTCCTAAAATATTCTTATAAATGGCAAATCATCAAACTAACGTTCTCATTACTAATTTTTTTTTTAAAGATAGGAAAGGGAAAAGAGTACTAGTTATTGGGATCTTTAAGAGTCATGCTAAAAACGCATTAAAAGTGACTAGTTTTTAATGACATTGAGCGCTGTCTAAAAATGAATGTTTTTCCTCCCCCCCCCCCGAAGATCAGATTTCCTATCAGCGTAGGAACTGTTCATTAATGCTCTTAGTTTCCATTTTAGGTATTGATTGAAACGCAATACCTAAAATGTTACCTTCGTGTTAAACCTACGGAGTGATAAGTATATCTTTAATGACGCAGTAGAAATATCATTACTACACCGTGGGTGTATTGCAAAGGGCAACGTTTATTGAAATTTATAACAGATCATTATTAATAATTCGACTTTGTACTGTAGAGTTTTTGTCTTTTTGAAAGCGAAAATTGTAGACCCTACATAGAAGACGAAGTAGCGAATTATTGCTATGTCTTTTGAGAATAGAACTACAGAAGAAGGTTTAAATAACTTTATTTGAACTAAAGTAACAAGATGCACGCACTCGCAATTCACCACCATTTGTAGTTAAATTAAATTGAACAGAAAATAAAAATGTAAAATCACAATAAATTAGGATGACTAACGACTGGCTCCTTAGTTATCTAAACCGATAAATCGGCTGCACATAGCAAGGCCAAGCCTAGAATATCACTATAATCTGAAGGTGTTTGACACCGGCTAGAGAGCTAATTCAAACTCAGCATTAAACTCGGAACTTACTCCGCTACTATAACTCTTCACGAACTCTTGAAACGCAGCTTAAATACTGCTTCTGAACAGATTTAGATTTTGCATACTACGTCATTAAAATTTGTATTCCGGCAGGAAACTAAAACCAGGAGGGTCGAACTAAAAATAATAGGATAGAGTAAAATAAGGTCTTTACAGTACTAAAAATGAAATCAATTTATTAAAATTAAAACTTTTTTCCTGATTTTTTTCTTTTCTTTTTGTTGCCAATTTTATCCATCAGAAATTTTTAGAATTCCTGTGTCACTGAACATAATTTGACCACGCGAGGAGGTTGCCAGGACACTCAGGCCACACATCCTGACTACGAGCCTGAAGTTTATGTAAATATACATAAGTATATCTCAGCTTATTATCTTCAATTTTTAATTATACATATATTATGGAAAGAAATTGGCCTGTTAATAAAAGAACAGTAGCCAGAAATTTTTTGCAGTTATTTATACAGGAAAAAATATAGGAATTAAAATTTTTTCAGTAATTGAAATTTTTTACAAACAATAGTTACAAAGCTCATATACTATTAAACTCATCCTGCCATCTTGCATATTATCTGTTTAAGATAACATACGATCATCATGTAATTATATTAAAGATTAAATTCGATAGTAAACTCCAGCTTTTCTAAGAAAAAAGTGAATAAATCTAATGGGAATTTTATTTTCTATTAAAATTTTGGTTAGCAGAATTATTTCTTTTTGTAAATAAGAAACTTAAAGTGCAAATAATTATTATCCTAGTATAACACATATTTACATCTCAGAGTTAATAATTAAGACAATTAAGTATGAGGAACAGCAATTTATTAATGAATTAACACACAAAGAAAGAAATAATATAAGTGATAGCGTTTTAAGCTACTTAGCTCCGCACCAAGATTTCAAGTTAAATTAACTTTTGTTGTGTCACATGACCTGTTAAAAAAAAGAATGTTTATATTTTAGCGAATCTCTCTTGACGTGACCTAGAGCAGATGCTCTGTTTTAAGAATGACTCATGTCATCTGTTACACTAGTTAACTGACTGAAAATCGTGTTATAAAAAATTGGAAATGTTCGTTTGCCAGTTAATTAGTTTTATTGTGGTACATTTAAATAATTTAGTTTCATTTGAAGTATATATATATATATATATATATTATATGTATATATGTCATAATTTCGAAGCACAGTCGCGATGGCTAAGTGGTAAGGCGAGAGGAAAGAGTTGATACCAAACTAAATTCAGCCAATTATCATCTTTATTTCCAGATTTGCAGGGACTTTAGAATAATTCCTTGTAGGCAATATACTCTTTAATCATAGAAATTATGATAATTTCTTATATGCACAGATTAAAAGATGCGACGCCATTTCAGGCAGGGAGCATAAGCGGCGCAGGTTTGTTTGCATGGCAGAAGTTAGGAATGTATTCCTCGCGAAGCAGAATTTATACTGCGTAGGTGCAAATGTGAATCAAAATTTATGATTGATTAGTTTTACTTTTAGTTGCCTTTTTCCAAGTAGCGATACGCAATTTGGAATAATCGCGAAAAAACAAAACATAATTTTAACTTTTAAAGAAAAATTATCGTTGTAGAATTTTGACTGATATTTTGACTCAATTTGACATTTCACTGAAAGTCGTAAAATTTTGAATTCATAATAATTTTAAACACTATATACTTTTAAGACACTTGCGGGTTTTAGAGTCCTTAAAAAAGAATGTGGAATGAAAATCTGTAAAATTCTTGATGAAAATAGTTTCACAAGGTAAAAGTTAAAATTTTTTCGCAAAGCAAATGTTCAAATTAACCTTTCCAAATTTTGTTGATGAAAGTATTTCCATTATGCTACAGAATTTATTATTACTTGAGTAATTTCTTCCTATTGTAGATACACATACTTAATACAACAGAAAATTCAATGCAAAAACATAATAATACAATGCAATACTGAATAACACAAGAATACTTGGACGATTAATTGGCATGCCCTCTCCAACAAATCAGTGGACCAACTTGCTGATGGTTGGGAGATGCTTAAGTACAATATATCGAAAAACCTCCGTTCCTTATAAAAAAGTGACTGGTTTTTGGCATTGTACATTGACTGGTTTTGGCATTTTCTATTTCTTTCATATTACTTAATAATAATATGACATTATACAAAATTAAAACTGAAATTGAAGCCAAATAAATTGTATAATCAAGTATATTCTTTTGATTGTATAATCAATCTTTTAAATTCATTGTATAATCTTTTAAATTTTGCAAACAAAACAAAACAAAACAAAACAAAACAAAAAAAGGTAATTAAATTTTACTCTACAATAAAAAGAAAGAAAAATTTTGTTTTCTTTTTCCTTTTTTTTTTAATTAAAATTACCATATATTTTTTGTAGAATCACCATAATCATATTTTTAGGGAAGGCATTTTAAAATATAAAAAATATTGCATACGATATTCATAAATACAACAAATTTTAAACCTGTCACTATTATTAGGACATTTAAAATTTACTTATTCTTCACTAAACCTAAAACCCCGCAACGTTCTCTGAATACTAGCATATCCCTCATATTGGTTTATCATTTGGCAAACTGGTGTTTATTCTTCACAGTGGCCAAAGTAGCAGTTACTGAAGAAAAGGCCTCCGTTCCTTGGATAACAACTGGCCGATTTCGAACTGCTGTATCATTTCATTATAAAAGTTGAAAACGTACTCTGTTTTATGAAAAAATAAAAATACTTAGATTAAAAAAATGAATTTTTTCAGAAGGTGAGAGCCTTCAACGTTTATCTTAAAACATTAAAAAAATACCTACAATTTAAAATTTTCAAACAATAAAAAATTCATTCTTAAAATACAGCAAAAATTCAAAAATACAAATTCAAAGAAATTTAAACAATAGTACACAAATATTAATCGTATTGGGAAACTTTCCTAAGTAAAACCTTCAAATTCTTTACTTATTTTTATCAAATTCAATAATTTTTTTAAATTCAGAAATACAAACTACATTTTAAATAAGTCGTAAAATTTTAAATTATTAATTTTCATCTTAAAATGATTTAAGCAAAATATTACCATCAATAAATCATAAAACTACACAATTAACTTATAAATGCAATTTTTTTATGATATTTTTGATAATATTCCTTCCTTTGAATGGAAAGAGCACAAAATTTCTGAAGAATTTGCCGAATGAAGCGCAAAGGACTATTTTGTATTTCACATTTCACTGATAAGGGTTGTTTACCCTTATCAGTTAAACTCAAACGCGCTCATAGCTGAGGCCGCAGGCTCTTTCGCGAGTATCTGTCCAGGGCCGAAGGGTTTTGGCTATTAAGGCTAAATCCGTGAAATTACGGAAAAATTTATGCTTCGTTTAATAATGTTCTGTAGAGTATTTAAACGGATATCTACATGTATCTGAAACCATATGGACTATGAGTCATATGGTTACTTATACCATACGAGTCATATAGTACGAGTCATGCTACTCTCATTTTGAGTAAAAGGTGAAATCTACATGTATTTGAAACCGTATAGGCATACAATGTCATTGTGCCAAAAGTTATAGTTTTTGAAACGTTTCAGGACACTGGTACGAATGTGTGAAGGCCGGGGATGAACGAGAAAACGCTCTGGCACGCTAGCGTGTCAGCCGTGAAATGAGTGCGTTTCTTGCTGGCACGTATACGTGACAGTCGTTGCGAAAGGTTTAAACGTTTTAAAACGTTCAAAAGTAATTTATCTGGTATTCCGTTGTAAGGTTTATCCTAATTATGCATCTTTCCTATCCCTTCTAGCTTCAGCTTATAATTTCCTACCAGAATGTATTTTCAGAAACGCGCTTAATACAAGTGAGAAAGAGTAGTATTTAAGTCGATGTTTCACCGACTTCGTTAGAGAGCCCGAGTTCCTGACTAGCGCGCGTTTGTCTTTGGTTATCTCTCTCTAAGCTACTGCTACGCTCCGTCGTACTTTAGGCCCTTGTTTGGCTTCGTCGACGTAAATAAGATTTAGGGGCCAACTGCTTAGAATGATAGTTTTGGCTATATCTTTCAGTTAGCTTTAGTTAAGCTAGTTAAGTTTAATTTCATATTAATTTGAGTTCAAGACCAAGTGGAGGCTTTGCTGTACGCTCCGAGTTAGGATTGCGTCATATTTATTTTGAGAAATAAATGGTAGTTAACCCTTGCTGAGTCTTACTTCTCTGTTCACACGCTTAAGCGATTATTCGCTTATTAGTGTTAGGGCTTTTAGATTATTGTATTGTGAAATAAATAGGTAGAACCCCACACCGTTAATAAATACTATTTTCCTCTAGAATATAGATCAGGGACTCCTCCCCTTTTCTTGCATAGACGCTTTTTAACGGTATGATTTTCTTCATCGACTCCCTTCTGTATAATATGCACATACGATCTGATTATAATATAATAAATATGATATAGTCAATGCATGACCTCCTGCCAATTCCATGTTTTAAATAGCAACTAGCTTTTAGTAAAGTATCACTACAGTTTGATCGCTTGTAAACGAAGCCTAGTTTGTTATTTAAACAAATAGAAAGGTCTGTAATACGAATTTTTAGATTATACAAGTACTTTATGATGTTCTACTAAATTAAAGTTACTTGAATGCTAGAACCTACTAGAACTGTAAAGCGACAATTCGCTAAGTTCTGTTGGGTCAGTAACAACAACAGGAGTTGCGTTAAAATACCCTTTTATTTTAACTCATATATATTCAGAGATAGCCCCCATTTGAGCGTACAAACAGCCAACATTTATGGCTTTAACTCAAAAGCAGAAAACGTAATACTAGACTAATTCTAAGATGGATAATCAGCCGAAGCTGCACAGAGATAGTTAACGCGTAGTTGACCCTGTAGCTAATATCACCGACGTATACGAACAGGCAATTAATATGCACGGCGTAAGTAGTGTAAACGCAAGGCATTGATTTTTTTAATATTTTATTTTTCCCCGAGTGCCAACGAGAGATTATTATGATGGAAACCGAGTTGAACGATAACATGTTTATGAAGCGCTCATAGTATCTTGTATTTTTAGTTGTACCATTTCAATGATATGTAAATAAGGCGCGAATAAAAGATTTATTGCGTAAATGCAGAATGTTTAATAGTTTTTAAGAAAGTACCTAACATCTCAGAAGCGGGATTGACAAGGATTATTACTAAGGGTTTAATAACGTATTGCCTTGATTACGTTAAGCCAAAATTTGCAAGCTCGCCAAAAGCGAAAATAGAAAGGTACGTGCATTTATAAACTGTTTATATTATGTCTAAGTATTAAACGGAAAGAACTAAGTATAATTATTGTATTATTTTGAACCTGGTGGTTCTGGGGACTCCGGAAAGGTCACTTGTTGGCCGGCCCGGGGTTCTGGCATGTCTTAGAGCTGGGTGGTTCTAGTAGCCCGGGGCTCGCCCTGGGTTTGCTGGGTAATGTCCCCCAGCGACGGGCTCGCCCGTGCGACTGGTGGGTAGCAAATTGACGACCAGTGACGCCCCAACTTGGGTGCGTTGCGCCGACCCCTCAAGGTTCCGGGAAAGAGGTTGAACCTCGACCTCGGTTCTGCGGGGGGAAGGACCTGTAGTGCAATTAAGTTTGCGGAGCAGGGAATGCCAATATTTATTGTATTATTATTTAAAAACTGAAGTCTAAGATGGCTTATTTGGCAAAGGGCAAGAAATGTGACTTAAAGGAACTTCCCTTAGAACTTGACGTAGATGTATCTTGTGATATTAAAATAGTGGTCTTAAGGAATATCATTTTGAATAATAAGAATTATAACGAAGAATTCACAAATGCTAGATAGAATTATAAACGATCGTTTAAACAGGGAAAAGTTGGAAATTTTAGAAAAAGAAAGAACATTTGAACTCGAAAGTTGAAAGTACAAGCGGAAATCAGAAGTAGCAATGTAAATGATTCTGTTCCATCCAATTGTTAGTAGAAGTAATTTTTGTGATGTGAGCAAATTAATGCATAAGTATGAATTGAGTGAAGGTGATACAAGTTTTTATTTAGTCTTATTTGAGAGACAGGCACGACGTATTGAGTTGGAAGAACAAAATTGGGTTTCTCAGCTGTCAGGTCTATTGCCTTATGAAATAACTCAATTAATTGCCTGTGAATCAGAAGAAAAAGTTAACAATTACAACCACGTTAAGCAACTGCTATTGAGAAAATTTAAGTTAAGCCCTGAACAGTTTCGCCAAAAGATCGTTGATCGTATTAAAACGTTGCGTAATACGTGGAGTGACTTCACGTTTGAATTAAAAAACTATTTTGAAGAGTGACTTGCTGGATTAAATGTAACAGATTTCGACTCTTTAAAGCAGCTTATTATTTCGGACCAATTAAAAAAAAGGGTCCCCGCTGCTATACCAGATCATTTCATTGATGATTGGTCTAAATTCATTAATCCTGAAGAGTTGGCTGAAAAATTAGATGAATATGAAAATATTCGGGCAGGGATGAAAGTACTTCAAGGAGAAAATAAAACTTTTAAGCATAATCTTAAGCCTAAATTTGGTTCTAAATTTTATGAGGCATCCTATAATCAGAATTCAAGACCAAGAAATGTTAACGATTCTTTGCAGTCAGATAGTAATTTCAAAGTGGGTTTTAAAAACAGTTTTGATAATAAATACAATTTGGGAGATAAATTTTATAAAATAGACGAAAGGAAAAGAGAATCTAATTCTGGTATCTGCAATGAAAAGGGTGAGCCGAAATGCTTCAATTGTAATGATTATGGACATATAGGGAAGGATTGCCTTTAACCTAAAGAAGAAATTATT
This sequence comes from Stegodyphus mimosarum, assembly GCA_000611955.2. NCBI lineage: Eukaryota > Metazoa > Arthropoda > Arachnida > Araneae > Eresidae > Stegodyphus > Stegodyphus mimosarum. The sequence continues at coordinate 155,866 of KK119261.1, read as the reverse complement.
TGCAGGAAATGTAATGAAAGGGGTCATACTTTTAAAACTGTACGTTTAAGAGTTCAAACTTAACAAATGTTAAAAATAGTTTATCCGTGAACCAGAACTGAGGCGTTTCGACAACTGTATATTTAAAATATGCTCGCATCAATAATGCAGAAGAAATTACTGTAATCATAGATACGGGTTCCAGTTCGTGTTTATTGAAACAGTCTGTGGCTGAATGTTATTATAAAACCTGATGTGGAGGAATTGTTTGGCTTTGGAGTAAACCAGCCGCTAGAACATTGGGAAAAATAACTGTTAATTTAGAGATTGATAATGTGGAAGGAAAGGACATTACAGTTCTAATTGTAGAAGATGAAACGCAACCATGCGACTTATTACACTGGTGTGCAAAACTTAAGCAACAGCAGGGTTTTTTGCCATAATTCCACGAGAAATCAACTGAGAGACATGAAGTGCAGAAATGAAGGAGAGTATTATGTACGTAAAGGATGATGAAAACATTGAAGCTGAAAAAGGAATACAATGCATACGGTATGGAATCAAACAAAAACAAGCTTTATTGAACGCATAGTATCGTGACTCATGATTGTCTATCCAAGAGGAAGAACTACAAGCACATGTTCCTTAGTATGCGATATGCCCTCCCCTCACTGCAATGGTTGCTTCGCACCGTCTCCGCATACTCAGAACCAGCTGGTGCAACATTTCTTGCGGTAGGAGTGCCCATTCCTCAATCAGCATCTGTTTGAGTTGTTGGGTGTTCTCCGGAGAATGTAAGCGTGTTGCAATGTGTTTCCCTAAAGCATCCCACACATGTTCGATGGGATTTAAATCTGCGGAGAACGCTGGCCAATCCATTCGAGTGATATCTTCACTTTCCAGTAGCTCCTCAACAGCAAGAATCCGATGTGGCCGTGCATTGTCATCCATAAAAATTAAGCCTGGGCCAATGGCACCTCGGAACAGACGCACATGGGGAAGGAGTACCTCCTTACAATAGCGATCTCCGGTTACAGACCCTCTGTCGAAAACGCGGAGCTCAGTTCTCCCGTTCAGCATAATGCCTCCCCAGACAAGAACTCCAAGACCACGGTTACAGTGTCTTTCCTTGATGTTGCTGGGATAAAACCGGGTCCCGACCTCTCTCCAAATCGAAACGCGTTGAGAATCGCTTCTGGTACTGAACCGACTCCCATCCGTAAAGAGGACACGACTCCATTGATCAGTTGTCCAGTTTTTGGGCTCTCTGCACCACTGTAAACGGTGGCCAACTTTCAAAGGGAGGCAGCGTTCAGGACGGCGGGCGAATAGGCCCCCTTTGTGAAGGCATCTGGCCACAGTAAAGCGCGACACTTGTCGCCCCGTTGCTGTACAGAGTTACTGAGCAATGGCGCTTGCTGACTACTGTCGGCCTCTTTTCGCCTGCAGTTCTTTCTTGTTGATTCCGAACTCTGCAGCTACACTGGTGACAGTACGCCCCTCCTCCAGCTTTCCGATCATTCTTCCACGTGTGAAGTCGTCCAGGTGATTTCTTCTAGCCATATTTCACGAACTGACTCCCTGGCACTTGCAGCGAATATGTTGAATTGCGTCTTCGTCCTTCCTCTCATTCTACTGTTGAGCTGCGCGCGCCGACATCACGCGTTTTGTGTACACTCACGTCGCTTCTGACGTTTCGTTCCTGATATTTGCATACGCAGTGTTCATTGTACTGATCTCTAGACTTCCTTCTGCAATTTCATGGCTATCTGCTAAATTTTTACATTGTTGCTTAAGTTTTGCACACCAGTGTAGTTGGTTGAACATGGATTGATTTACCACGGATTGCATACGCCAAGACAGATAATACCTTGCACATACGCTACGCTGGTGCTTGTCCATTTTCACACACTCCACGAATTAAACTGAAAGCTACCCAAGAAATTGAAATCGAAAGTAATACGGTTGATTTCGTCAAAGCTAAAACTGATGAAATAAGTAATGGTTATGTTTTAATAAGTGGATTAGAAGATGAGTTGTGGTCATTATTGGAAGTAATACATGGAGAAACAGTGATACCAGTCACTAACTACAATGATCGAAAATTAATTTTGAAAGAGAATCAGTGTATCAGTAGAGCAAAGGTAGCAGAATTAGTTGAATCAAGTTCAGATCAGAAAACTTAAAATTCAAATCAAAAGGAAATAATGATGATAACTGAAATTAAAAAATTTAAGAGGCAGATTACTTTAGAAGGAATTAAAGTTAATAACAATATTATGGCAGAGAGAAACGAGGAAGTTTCAGATTTGATAAATGAGTATCGAGATTGTTTTGCATTAAATATGGAGGAATTAGGGTGTACAAACGTAACAAATATGGATATTAAAGAAATTGAAGGGAGTAAGCCTGTTTGCATGAAGTCGTATAAAACCAACGCCGAGGAGCGTGCTTCTATAAAGAAGATAATAAACGAATGGAAGAAATATGGAATTATTACTGAAACAAGGTCTCCGTATGTTAACCCATTTTTACTCGTAAGGACACGGGCAGGTGAAGTACGATTAGTTGTAGATTTCAGAAAGTTGAATTCGCCAACTGTTAAAGATAAATTTTCACTCCCTAGGATAGACGATCTTCTTGAATGTCTTAGCGAATGTAAAGTTTTCATTACATTGGACTTAACTCATGGATATCTACAGATTCTTTTAATTGAAGAAGCGAAATTGAAAACAGCTTTCATCACTCCAGATGATACTGGCCAGATTGAATGATGATCTTTGGGTTAACTAACGCTCCTGCAGAATTTCAGAGACTTATGAATCAAGTTTTAGGTCCATTGCTTAATAAAGAAGTATTATGCAATTTGGATGACATATTAATTCCGGCTAAATCGGGGAAAGAAATGATGGGAAAACTTAGAAAAGTGTTTGATAGATTGAAAGAAGCAAGGCTGACATTGAAACTGACAAAATGCGAATTTGGAAAAGCTGAAGTTCAGTAATTTTGATTTTTAATAAAATCGAATGGTATGCAACCTGGACCAAGAAAAGTACGAGCCATATTAAACTTTCCTAAACCAACTAATGAACATGAAGTTAAACAATTTTTAGGTCTTACAAGTTTTTTAAGAAGGTTTGTACCGAAATATGCAGAAAAAGCTAAGCCGTTAACAAGATTGACGAGGAAGGATGAAGTATTTCATTGGAATGAAGATCAGCAAGAAGCATTCAGTGCTCTAAAAGACCATTTAACTAACGAACCAGTACTAGCTTTATATAATCCGGAAGCAGAAACTGAAGTACACACAGACGCGAGCAGCAAAGACCTGACAGGAATGCTGTTGCAAAAAGGTGAAGATAAAAAGTGGTATTTAGTTTCTTGTGTGAATAAAGGAACGACAGAAACAGAAAAGAATTATTATTCAAGCCAATTAGAATTAATGACTATAGTTTGTACTTTGACACGACTTCGACAATTCTTGATTAGAATTCGATTTACTATAATTACAGACTGCCAAGCTTTAGTTTATTTAAACGGGAAGAAAACTTCAAATCCTCAGATAACAAGAAGGAGTAATCTGATCCAGGAATACGATCTTGAAATAAAGCACAGAGAAGGTAACAAATGAGTCACGTAGATGCACTGAGCCGATCGCCAGTTGATCAGCCAGAAGAAACCTTAGACTCTATAATTGAGAACAATTTGGAAGTTTATTTAACTCTAACGATAGATGAACAAATTCTTATGATTCAGCATTCAGATCCAGAATTACGCAAATGAATAGACATTTTAAAGAAAAAGATAAATGATAGAACGAATGCAGAGAAGTATGTAACTGAAAATTACGTCTTGAAGAATAATCGATTGTTTCGGAAAGTAAAAGATCGGGAAAAGGAGAAATTGTTATACGTCATACCTAAGTCGATGAGAAAAGGTATTGTAGTAAAATTTCACGATCTTTTGGGACATTTTTCAAAAGATAGAATTGTTGCCAAAATCAAGGAGTCATACTGGTTTAAAGGAATGAAACGATATGTTATGCGTCACATTTCGATGCGTTTCGAATGCCTAGTAAATAACGTGCCTAGTGGTAAGAAATAAGGAGTACTGCATCCAATTAGACCTGGTAGAAGACTTTTTGCAATGATACATGTTAACCATTCGTAAAACGTTCAAGAGGAAATACAGAATTATTTGTAATAATTGATAATTTTACAAGATTTACACGTTTATATCCTATGAAAAGTAGTGCAACCAAATATGTGTTAGCCGTATTGAAGAAAAAAATATCAGCGATAGAGGAACATGTTTCACAGCGAAGGAACTTCGATAGTACTGCGGAAATAATGTAATCAGTTATACGCTCAATTCAACTCAACATCCAAGTGGTAATGGAATGGTGGAAAGAACAAATCGAACAATTTTGGCTACAATTAAAACGAATATGGAAAATCCGAATCATAGGTTTTGAGACAAAAAGATTTAGGAATGCGAAAGGAATTTAAACAATATGATAAATAAGACTACAAATAAAACTCTTTTCGAAATGCTTCAAGGTTATTCACCAAAATTCAACGACGGATTGATGAGGATGATTACAGACGAAGACGCAAATGAATGGGAGGATCCAGTAATCATACAGAATGAAGCTAGAAAGAGAACTGAAGATACGCAGATGAAAAGTAAAGCAAATTATGACAAGAAGAAAAGCAATTCTTTAACATTCGAACGAGGAGAAATAGTAGTTATGAGAAAAGTACCTAAATCAACTGGAGAATCAACCAAAACACAACCAAAATATCGAGACCTTTGGTAGTTACAAACGATTTACCAAGCGATACCTATTGACTCAATTAGAAGAGAAGGTGAAAAGTCGTTTCTTCAATACGACAGCTCATGTGAGCCAATGGCAGTGTCAAGCTGAATCAGACGAGGACGATGATGATGGTGATGACGTTAGTGTTGCCAATAATGATAACAACACACCGCTTATCACTAAAACTAGGACACGGAAAAAGAATAGAAAAGGACGGTGAGTCTATGTGACAGTTCAAGGCTTTGGAACTCTAAATTTTAATATTATATATTTAATTTTTTTAAGTTTTTAATGTTCCGAGGTCGTAACTAAGTCAGGATGCCCGAATGTAAACGCAACGCATTGATTTTTTTAATACTTTATTTTTCCCCGAGTGGCAACAAGAGATTATTATGTTGGAAGCCGAGTTGAACGATAACGTGTTTATTAAGCGCGCATAGTATCTTGCATTTTTAGTTGTACCATTTCAATGATATGTAAATAAGGCGCGAATAAAAGATTTATTACGTAAGTGCAGAATGTTTAATAGTTTTAAAGAAAAAACCTAACAGTAGCAAGCTTTAACTAGTAACCAACAACATATATGAGATGCAGAACACGCTGTGTCTCAAGTAACACAGACCTCAATCAAAATTAACTGTTAGGAAAATAAAATAAAATCCTACAACTTTATTATGTATAACTGACCATGTGTAAAAACTGGTTTTCCTAAATTTATATCAGTATAATCAAATGTTGGGCTCTTTACTTTTTTATCAAAAATTTTATTTTATTGGGCAGTTTGAATAACATGTCATTTAATTGTTTTTTTAACTAAAGAAAATTGAGTACTTATAATATGTTTAAAACAATTGCGGAAATAATGTAATCAGTGAAACAAATACCATGATGAAATTATCTTTTATGTTAATTCTATGATGATATCAACCAATCTAAATTTATTTTAATCTGAATGCATCCCCGTGTTATTTAGCTATCAGTAAGCAACACTCGTTCAACGGCAATAACATGGTGCGGTTTATACATGTAACGATACGTCATTGGTTGCTGAAAATCTGTTATGAGCTTGAAGTAAAATATCACTTCCGGTTGTCTATTAAAAACTGTTATAGGCTTAAAGCATCATTTCCGGCTGTCAAATTTTAACCAAAATCTAATCAACGCTTTATATGAATGTAGCACACTTAAACACGAAAAATATACGTTTTTGGAAGTTTGATATAAGAGTTATCATGGACGAAAATATCCTCTCGCATATATACATAGACAAGCAAACAAACACACTGTAGAGACATTAGGTTATTTCGAAGCAGGAGTCATGAAAAATGTTCAACGCCTTGGCCGGAAATCGAACCACATACCTCTCGGTTACGCGTTGACCGTGCTGACCACTACATCACGAAGGCATGCGAAGTACCTTATATACTTCCCCTTTTAAAGGGCGACTGGGGATTAGGGGCCCCAATTACTAAATCGTGGTGGTGGAGAATCATCATCCATCTTTTAGTTCGGGTGCCAGTGTAGAGAAATTAGGTTTTTTTCGAAGCAGGAGACATGAAAAATGAGCAATGCTCTCGCCGGGATTCGAACCACGTACCTCTCGGTTACGCGTCGAGCGTGCTGACCACTACACCACGAAGGGATGCGAAGAAGGCGGGAGAAATACCTTATAACACTCACGCAGAGACAGACAGATATTATTACAAAAACAATAAAAAAGTGTTGTGCAGATTGTAATTCATGCTTACTCACTGAAAACTCAATATCGAATTTTTTGAACTGAATCTTTACTTATGTGTATAATTTGGCGAGAGATAAAAATTGCATATGAATAATTTAAAGATAACAATTAGGCTAAGAATATGAACAAAGGTTTTGAAAAATGATTTATTAGATTTATTTCTTAATATTTTTTGTGTTACTATTACTTTTAATTTTACAAATAGAAACAAGTTTTCAGAAACAAAAATTACAGTTTCTAATAGCACAAAAGTTCGATTTTAATTAATGCGAAAGCTGTGTTGGATGTATTGATGGAATGCTTTCAATAATTTGCCTTAACGTAGTTCTTAAATCCCCTCATTCAAAAATAATCACTTGTTTCCCGTAGTAAATTATTGACTTGACTGAAGCTTGCTTACACTAGGTTGTGTTTTCTTGTATTTCTGTATTTTAAGTTTTTATATCGCAATTATTGCATATAATTTTTTTGTTTTAAAAATTATTATTACTATTAAAAGATATTAAGTAAATTGTTTCACCTTATATATTTTTTTATATGACTTACAACATGATACATCTTGTAGAGTCATTAAATTTGTCAATGCAGGAGACAAGAAAAATGTTCAGTGTTCTGGACCGGATTCGAGCGCCGGATTTCCCGATTATCCGGCGGATGTGCTTGCAGTTAAACCACGAAGAGACGTGGTAAGAAGGGAGAAAGTACCTTATATATTCCTTCTTTTAAAAGGCCCTAAAATATGAATACCTTCAGCACTCACTGTTCGGAGGAAACAATACTAAAGTGTATAAACACGACGTGTTTATGATATATTTATCAAATCTGAAGGGTATATATAACTGCTATTTTGAAGTACTAAGTCAACCTGTAATATGTGGTACCATGCCACCAGTAGCATCGGAATTGTATCTAAAAGCATCTGCGAACTTAGGCATTTATTCTGGTGATCAGGAATGTGGGCCTATTGAAATTTTAATGAGAGCTGACGTATAAAGGATGCTGATGACTGGCGGCTATAAACTTCTCACCAGGAGTCTTGCAACCGTTGAAACAAGACTAGTATGGACGATTACAGGTCGTGTCCCACCAATGTCGTCCAATGCGAGCCCAACTTTTATTTCAATGCTAAACAAAAATGCTTGTGTACAGATTTGTGGACATTAGATAGTTTAGGTATCAGGGACCCGTCAGAAAGCAAAACAAAATTAGAACTTGAGGAAGCTCTTCAGTCCCATTTCTTAAATATTGTAAAAACCGAAAACAAACGTTTTATGGTATGACTACGTTAATGTATTTCAGGATTGGTTGAGAGAAGGTATCACTGAGAAAGTGGCATTCCGTGAAAAAGATGTTCCTTTTTATTATCTGCCTTGTAGGCATCTTGTTAAAGAATCCGACCAGTATTTGATGCTTCAGCAAGGAAAAAGGGGTCACCCAGTCTCAATGAATATTTAGACAAAGACCCAAATCTCATAGAACTGATTCCTTCCATTTTGACTAGATTTCGTTCAGAAGAAATAGGTGTCGTTGCAGGTATTCGAAAAACCTTTCTCCAAATAAGTCTTTACACAAATGATAGGAATGTCTTGAGATTCATGTGTATAAATAGCAACCATGAATTGAAAATTTATCGTCACTGTAGAGTCGTATTCGTGGAGATTTATTTTCTGTTGGACCGATTCGACGACTGTACTCGCTTGAATAAGAAGAGAAGATCCGTAGGGCATTTTCGTCCATAATAGAGTAAAAGAGATATTAGAACTGATATTTAAAGAAACCTGGAGATATGCTTCCAGTACAATGAATCCAGCAGAGCTTCCGAGTAGAGGTTGCTCTGCACGAAATTTTGCATCTTTGAAATGGTGGGAAGGCCCTTCGTGGCTTTATCTACCTAATGAACTGTGGCCTGTCACTGAAGATATTGCTTGTGAAGAGGAAGTAAACAGAGAACGAATGAAGAAAATCGTATCCTCTACGTTGACTATTGGAGTGAGGGCTTTTCTGAATTTTCATTTTCCTGATTATAAAAAAGCAGTAAATATCATGGGTTGGATAAAGATATTTGTCTACAACTGTTGACATAAGGAAAAAAGAAAAGAGGGAATCTCAGTGTATCTGATATCGATGAAGCATAAAAAGCAATAATGTATCGAATACAATAAGAATCCTTCAATGGGTTAAGAGATACAAGATTTCAATCTTTCACACATATCTTGATAATAGAATTATGTCACTGAAATCCGCTGTACTTAGAAGAGATGATTATGAAGAATTTAGAATGACAGCAATTTTACCAGGAGAATATCCACTTGTGAAACGTTTAGTGTTAGAAGATCATCGGAAAGATGGGCATGCTGATGTCTCACACACTTTAAATTCTTTAAGAGAGAAATACTGCCTTCTCTGTCGTAGGTGTAGCTCTGCGTAGCACATTTAGTACTAACCAGGGTGCACTGCGTGGAGACTTGCTACATTACGCACCTGGGAGAGATTTATAGGAATGATAAAAAAAATATTTTAAAGAAAGCTCTAGGAAGAGTCAGTAAGCTGCGAAGAATTTTTTTTACTTACCTCTGTAAGCCTTGTGTAATACTATGTGGTGCACAAAGAATTTAAGTATTCTTAACAAACAAAAAAGGTCAATGAGTGATTTCCTACACTTTGTATCGTCTTTGTTGATTATGTTTATGATATAAAATAATATTATTGCAAAATGGTATTAAAAGTATTAACAAAATAACTTTTAAGTTATTCACTTCTTACGCTGATTAAGAATGCCCTAAAAAGATAGGCTGCAACGTGTTACCTTGCTTCCGTAACCTGTTCTCTCTTTATTTGAAAGCAGAAGCTTTAAATTTTTAGAGACATTAGGTGTATTTTGATGCTGAGAGATGTGAAAAGTTAGCAGTGCTTCCTCCGGGACCCAAACCTCGGACCTCTCGAATACGCGCCGAGTATGCTGACCATTACACCACGAAAGAAATAGTAAGAAGGCGGGAGAAATACTTGATGTACTCCCCCCTTTTAAAGGGCGAACTTGATCTACTGCCCCCTTTTAAAAGGCGACTGGGATTAGGGGGCCCAATCCCCAAATCCTGGTGGTGGAGAATCATCATCCACCACCTTTTTTAGTTCGGGCGCCACTGTAGAAACATTAGGTTACTTTGAAGGAGGAGACGTGAAAAATCAGCAATGCCCTCGCTGGGACTGGAACCTCAGACCTCTCGAATACACACCGAGTGTGCTGACCAGTACACTACGAAGGCATTCTAATAAGGCGGGAGAAATACCTTATAAATTAAGAAGAAAACTCTCTAGATTGCGAAGATTTTGAACAAAATCTATTGATTTCGAGGAAGATTTTGCATAGAACACACTTCATCAAAAGCTCCTCCCCCCAAAAAAACAATTGTCAACATTTTTTTCAGGACGTCAAAATTTTTTGAAACCCTTTTTTTGTCTGAAAAGAAAGGATTTTTATAAAAATTATTTTTGAAACCGCTAAAGTTTTATTCAAAATTTATGCTAATATATTATTATTGTTTTATTTACTATTGAAAAGAGGGTCGGTTTGAACGCCTAGCAAGCACCAATAATTTTAATATTTACTGATCATTTTAATATTTTAATACATCAATCATATTATCATATTTTATTCAATATATTATTGTTCCGACTTATACGGTTTATTTGTTGCCTAATTTTAAATTTTACTTTTACATGTTTCTCTTCCGTTCTGTGAGGCGTAATGAATGGAAGTTTTCCTGCTTGTACTCTAAAGATGCAATCAAATATTACAAATTTCGTGGCATTAATCTTACACAGATAATAATACTACAAAAAACATGTTCAATAAAACTAAAGGTAAGAATAGTTGTCATGATACGAGTTTATTTGCCTCGAACCGAAAGTAACAGATGGCGTAAACCACAGTGAGAGCTTTTTGCTAAAACTTCTATGCTATTTATTGCATTTTCCGATGTAGCGTGGGAGGGAAGAATGATATGCAAATTGCGCCATTTCACCTAGTGTTCAAATTAACAGAAAAAGGCTTGGTGAGCTGAGAGACTTGTGAGAGTCTCCAGTAGCCTTCATATCTACCGCCGCGTGAAGTACACTCTCTTATTAACCTCATCGCTTATATTCCAGTTATTTTAAGAACTTGTTTCAAAATGCATTGCGTTCTGTTTTTACTCATTACGGCTGCGATCTTCATTGGTAAGTAGGAATTCCATTTTCTCAGATTTTAACTTTGCAAAAGTTCTAATAACTTGGCAAAGTAGAAGTTCTGTATAGGCTTATCTTAACGTTTAATATGCGGCATATTTCATATAAAAACTTATGCTTGTCGTCGGTACTGAAGGATTGTTAAAAGTGATAAAATATTTAACCTGGACTTAAATAGCGTACAATTGGTGTATTCCAACAATCTGCTGCATTTATCAGAATATATAGTCTAAAGAAATAAGAGATATGTGAACTGATTTTCGTACATACAATATTTAAAAATTAGGGATCTGTTAAAGCAGCGCGTTTTTCCTGAGGGATGGAGACGTACCCCTAAACATTTTGTGAATCTAACAGAAGAGAGAAGGAACTTAAAAAATATTCGAATTCCCAGTATATTAAATACAAATGTTTTATGGATATTTAAGTGAGAGATTTATCTGGCAGCAAAGATGTGCAGTTACATTAAAATTCACTTCGAGCGATGCTCGTCCTATAACAAAATGGTACATCTGAGCGTCGACGATGGCACCGAGATCGCTGGCATAGTCTATGCTCGTTGGGGGCTCAGATAAATGCAAATAAATCTTCTCTAATCCACTTGAAGCGCTAATAATTGGAGTTGTCTAGGACGATGATCAATCAGTCTTGTTTCTATCCCCCATGGCGGCACCGATTTGTGAATTTGTGGATGTTTTACCCGGACACTGTGAAGAGTTTGCATATAGCAAAACTCATCGGTTGTGCGCATGTCCGTTACGAAGAAGTCTTAGTATTCTATGAAAAATCTAGATTATAACTTCTTTAGAGTCCTTTATTATTATTTTCCAGTTTTCTATAAACTAGATCAGGGATCTCTTTTAGAATTCTGTAAAATTTTAGAGATAGTTTCTGTAGAAATTTGTGAAAAGATTCTATAAAAACCTGTAGAGAGTTTCTACAGATCTCTCTTATAGAATCATACAGAATGTCCACAGAATCATTTAAAGAATTGCTTTGAAAATATCAGATCCAGTTCTTAGAAAATTAGGCCATAATTCTAGAAATTTAGATAGATAAGATTCTAGAAATTAGATAGATAGGTTTCCTTGTTTTAAGTTTTATAAAAGGTCTTATAGAAGTTGTTACGTATTTAAAAGTATTAGAAAATGAACAAAATTTTGTTTTGGGATTTAAAATTCTGACATTAACGAAACATTTTCAACATACAATAACGTCAAATGAAATCGCGTGCTTTTTTGAACTTAAGAACATGACCTTATATAATAATAATATATTTACTGTTTGGAAATACTATTTTTATTTCATATTTTCTAAAACTTGCAAATTTTTTATTAACGAACTCTATGATTTGAAAGAAAGTAGTGGCAATACTTTTTGATTATCTCCTGAGTACGAGACTGTTGCCACTCGGAAAAATGAGTGCGAAAATTAGCGTTTTTGGAGCTTTTAATTAATATTTCGGCTGATTAAAGTCGTACGAAGAGAGAACGGTCGAAATAACTTCCCAGGAATTTTTGGAATCCGGGGGTACCGCTTTCGGAATTCAAATCCCCGCCGTTCCGGAGGAGATAATTCATTTATCTGTATACAGAATGATAACACGCATTTGTGACTGCAACATTTATTAAATATGCATATTGTGATTTTATATTTATATCCCATGATTTGTGTAACGCAATAAAATTAAGCAGTATTTTTTAAGAAAATTTCTATTTTATTGATTTATAAAGCTCAGAATTTTATTGATGCACTAATAGAACGGCTATAATTTTTATTCATAGAAGTGTCTACCTTCACAGAATGCTTAAACTATCATAACGCACATACCTTACTAATATTTCATATCAAAATATAATATTTTTGCGCTTTTGTTTCTTATTGTTCTATGAAACTTATCAATTTATTACACGTAACATTTTCTGCAAAATGAATACATCCATGCATTCCTTTTCATGTATTCGTACGTAGAAATTCAAATGTAATACTAAATCTAGATATAGTATACACAGAGTAAATTAAGTTTGCTCTAAGACTTTCACTGGCGTGAAATAATTATCAGCAAGTATAATACAGGTCGAAGTCAGGAATTTTTATATAAGAATAGTAATCCTAGCAACACAGCCTTCAACAGGCAGAACACGCTCTGACTTCACAATCTCAAACCTCCACTTATTATTGCACGAGAATTAATTTAATTTTGGTGCGAAAACGGAAAGCGAGAAGTGACAATAAAGATTCAGAATAATAACCGGTT
>KK119261.1:125303-142833 GCA_000611955.2 Stegodyphus mimosarum | reverse complement strand
AGCAAATTAAATAAACTTTACAACTTTTATGCTTGCACATTAAAAAAACCATTAAATTCCACAATATTATGAGATTTATGCATAATTTAAACTGCATTAACAGTTCACAAATCTATGTACGCTTCTGAATTTATTTTATTACCTCGAACTATTTAAGATATAACTTCCTTTGAAATTTTATTAATTTCTTCAACGAAATATTAAAAATATTCATGAATTAGATAATGACATCCTAACGCATTCAACACAATATAATATGTTTCTTTCTAATTGAATAGGGTAATTTACTTATAACAAGTTGAAATGGCTAATTAGAAGAATTAGGGGTTTTAAATAGATTTCATCTGTGAAAAAAATCAAGCGAATATCGTAAGAAGAAAAAAATCAGATTAAGCGGATATCGTAGGAAAAAAAATTGCTTACTGATTAAGAGGATATCATAAGAAAAAAAATTTCACGTTAAGCAGATATCGTAAGACATTTTTTTTTCAGATTTCTATACGTTTTACTTGATGCCATTTCCGAATAACAATTACACATCTTTTATCAAACTGTAAGGCATTTATTTATTTTAATTAACCAGTTATTTTATGTTCCGAAACTTTACTGTCACTTCTGCCTTTCCGTTTTCCTGCCAGAATGCAAATTTTATCTACCGCGTATTTAAGTGAGAGTTTGCTTTAGTCAAAGCGTCTTCCGTCGCTGAAGGTCACGTTGCTATTTGATATTCTACGATAGCATTCCTATCTACGGCATTGCTTTAATCTTGCAACTAGTGCTGCCACGCTGGTATACATTTGAGCCAACTTGTGTGTTTATTATTTCTGGGTAGCCTTTGGCTAATTTAAGACTTAGATTTAGTTTAAATTGAATTATTTATCTTTGTGCTTACGCTATAACTGTTGGTTGGGTTTGTAAGCACCAGAAGTGCCTTCTCTGAACTTATTTAAGTTCTTAATAAAATGATCTTTTACGCCCTTTCTATGATTTTGTTTGCTTACCTAGATATAGCGATAAGTAGATTAGTTCTACTTAAAGTCTTGACTTAGTATATGTTATCAAAACGAGTGAGATTCTTCAAAATCAAATACTGAAATCAAATGACTCTGATAATATATTATCACAACTAATACACGAGAAAAATATTTTAACAAATTTTCGAAAGTCTCGAGAAAACAGGTACGTAACAGGTAGGTAAACATGTGTTTAAAAGCGTAAATAATTTTTTTGTTGCCAAACCAGGAAACAAAAACTTTGGACACTTCAGGTTAATAAGTATACGGATGACGTCATGTTTAAATTTAAGGGTAACATAACAACTTTTCTCAATATCAATAAAAGAACTAACGTCTCAATTATTTTAACCTGAAGCAAAATAGCTGCCAACAGCAGCTATGTATTTAAAATTCTGTCATTAACGAAAAATTTTGGACATACAATGACGCCAGATGAAATCATGTGTTTTCTTCAACGTCAGAAAATGACCTTATATAATAATAATATATTTAATGTTTGCAAATACTATTTTTATTTCATATTTTGTAAAACTTACAAATTTTTTATTAACGAACTCTACGATTTGAAAGATAGCAGTGGCAATACTTTTCGATTATCTCCAGAGTACGAGACTGTTGCCACTTGGAAAAATGAGTGCTAAAATTAGCGTTTTTGGAAGTTTTAATTAATATTTCGGCTGATTAAAGTCGTACGAAGAAAGAATGGTCGAAATGGCTTCTCACGAATTTTTGGAATCCGGGGGTACCTCTCTCGGAATTTAAGTTCTGATCGTTCCGGAGGAGATAATGCCTCAAACGAACAAACAGACAGACGCGCACAAATTTTAATTTTACAGACTAGCGGGTAAGCGCTCCGATGAGTGGGTTGCGGCCAAAACAAAATTTATTTGTTCTATATACATCTGAAAAGAAAATGTATAAAAACATTTTAATATGAAATGTTTCAGTTATTTATTTTCGCTTCCCTTTTTTGCATCATGCCCGTTGTAGTAGACAAAGGTTTAAAATTTTTTACTGTTTTGAAAATGCCTTAACAGTTCCATTCCTGTGTTTATTCATTTTATATCATTAGAACTTTCAACTATCGATTACAGATGGCAGCACAGCGTCACTATGTAAAGCACTGCTATTTGGAAAATGACTGCTACTTGTGTTTCCAGGTTAGTAGCATTTCTCATAGTAAAAATTATATAATATTGCTTATAATTTCTTATACTGTCATCTTTTATTCATAATTAGTAATTTTAGGCATATTATTTTAAATGTGAGTTTAGAAAAATTGTTTAGAAGCTAATTTTATTGACATAAGGGGTCAATTTTCTTTTGTCCACTACAGTAGACGTCAGAAATACAAGTTAAGATAAGGAGTTTTACTCTGTCTACTGTAATGGCCATCATGAAATAAAGCTGACACTCTTTATGACATTATTATCAGTAGGAATTTTTCAAAAATTCTAAGTTTCAAACCGAGGGAGAGGTCTCTTGGCTGCAACAATTTATTTTAAATAATTAATTTGATTTAAGCATGCTAACAAAGTTATATCTAATTTTAGTTTATATTTTATTAGAAATCTGAAACGGAAGAAGCTTTTGACTGAAAATGAAATTTAGAAGATCATGAATGAGGTTTTTCCGATTAGCAGTGATGATGAAGATTTGGAAGGTTGTGATGAGGAAGAGGAATACATACCGACATCCCTCCATTAATAACTCTGATGATGAGCCAGAAAATGAAGAAACAGAAATTTAACTTATAAAATCAACAGGGCAAAATAAGAAATCTTGTTTACAGGAGAAAAAGAAAATCCCTTGGGAATGGGTGCACAAAGATTTTCCTCAACACTCTACAGAAAACAGTGATTTGAAATCCAAAGGTACTGCTTGTCAAGCCAAAGGACCACTGGAAATGTTTAAAACTCTGGTTTGGCCAGAAATTGCTAGTACACTTCACATTTGAATCTAATACAGAGGCTGTTAGCACATTTTTTAGACGATGTATATTGTATTCGCAAAACTAAATTACATATAATTCTCGTGTTTTAAATGTTCTATTTGACTTCCCTTATTCTGAACTATCTTTCGACACCGCAATTTCCAGGATAATAATGCCTTTTGAAGTGTTAGAAGAGGTATTCTATCCCATTCCTCCCGAACATCTTTCCAGAGTCCTGTTAGGGTTTTGGGACAACGTTTGGATAATGCAGTTTTTAAAAGTCCGAAAGCACAAAAATCCAGAGGTGACACATCGGGAGATTTAGTAGGGATATCAGTGAAGGGTATGGCCTCGATACCAGTTTTTTGTTCCATTTCGTTTAGGAAATTTACAGTGTATTTTGACGTGTGACTGCTAGCTTTGTCCTGATGGAATCTCACAGATTGATGGCACTGTGGGTAAAGCGATGGTATTTCATTCAGAAAAATTGGCGATAAAATATGTTCTTGATAGTATTTGGAGTTAATCTTGACACTTTTTTGCACTCTCTTTATTTTTAATTTGCCATTATAAGAAAAACCAGCAACAATCATGAATCCCTTAGAAAAACATTCTTTCGATTCTTTGAATCTTGTACTTAAATTTTTTCTTCCCTTTTATGATAATAAATGGCTCTTTTTTTGTTACAATCATTTAAATACATCCATGCTTCATCTATTGTGACAATTGTTTTCCATTTTTCTTTGGATAAATGTTTCTCATATAGAATTCTGCAGCGTGTCCTGCGTTGAGCGATATGCTTTGGAAGAAGACGATGCACTTTGCGTTTTTTCGCTTTCTTAAGATTTAAATCAACGTTTATCATTTTGTTTACAGTGGACACCGAGCATTTTAATGATTTTGCAACTGTCCTTTGACTAAGGGGATTTTCTTTTAACATGAAACAATACCTTTGCAATAGTCGAAGATGTTCGTTTTTTCCTTGGATAGTTGTTTGGAATTTTTGTCTCACTCGAGGCTCCAATTTGACGTTTTTTTTCCTTTCTTGTTGATGATATTACCTATCGACGCTTTAGATATCACAAAACCATGACTCTCACATCGTTTTGGGATAACAGAGTATGCATATTTCTGTTCGGAAAGAGCGTAAATGTAGCCTTCGAACCACTGCTTTGTTAAATTCGCTAATTTGAATAAAAAAAAATCTTTCAAGCCACAGACGATACTTTTGACTTTTAAAAACATAGTACAATTGCAATTACTTCTTTTGCAGCAAACGATTTTTTATTACCGCTTACTAAAATCGTCTAAAAAATGTGCGAACAGCCTCTGTAGATACAGGTTACAAAATCGTATCAAGATGAATTCAATCACAATTGACGAAATGGAGGTATTTTGGGGGATCTGTATGTATATGTCAATTGCACATTTACCTTTTAGAAGATGATATTGGCCACCGCAAACAAGGAAGGAAACGATTTCAAATGCAATTACTGTAAATCGTTCGGAAAAGATTTGTATGGATGTACGTACATACATATGTGTATCTTCATGCTCTCCACTGTAGTGGACAAACTGTAGCAATTATTTAAAACAAAGTTTGAATAAAATGAATTTTTTTTATTAATACTAAGGTTATTTCAAGCGGGGAAAATACAAACATTATTGTTTAACTTCTCTAGATTATTTGTATGCAACAAAGGGTTAACAATTTTCCGGCACGCGAAATAGGCTTATACCACTGTACCAGGATCAATTGTAATATAATCAACTAAAAATTTATGATTTATACTGGCTTCCATCAATGTTCAATAACAGATTTTTTCTTCAGCGTCTTCAAATGATTTTATGTGCTGCTAACATTTTCTTTCTAAATCTTTTGGTTGTTTGAAATATTACGAAATCAAAACTAAGAGTAAAGAAAATATATGTAATTTAAATTTGCAGAAATCGCTAATATATTTACTGTTCTTTCATAACTGAAAAATTGTTCATAGGTCATTCAATTTCTTATTTAGCATGTATTTCTAAATCTAATCTTCTTCTTATTAAAATGCTTAATATAAAATGCTGTTACGGTATGGAAATAAAATATAAAGCATAATGTATTGAAAACGTTCTATGATGAAAGAGAGAATATGCAAAAATTTCACCAAAATGTACTGCAGTACCATATTCGACTATTCAAAATAGAACTCAGATTTTGTTTTCTTCCTCCCTCCCACCAGAATATATTTTTCAGAATTGCAAATAGGTGCCACTAAGACTTGGTATTAGTCAAAATGACTGAAAATAAATAATATTTTTGCAACTAATAAACATCTGATGATAAAATAATATTTTAATTAATTCCAGTACACTACCTTAAAAAAATGCAACAATACGGAGATCCGTATCTAAAATATGTTCAAGCGATAGTGTTTGTACTCTAAGAATTTGTAGAAAAAGCGGTGTAACTGGAAATAAATTCAAATATAAAGCTTAATATTTTTACTTCCTTGTATGAAGTAAAGGAAGTAAAAATTCAATCACGAAAAAATCCGGGTACCATATTTCAACGAAAATATCCGTTTTGACAGCTATCGAATGCAATTTAATGATGATTCTGCGTGACATCCATACGTAAGGACAAGATAAAGGATTCTTTTTCCCAAAACGAATTATAAAACTAATTTAAAATGGACTCAGAAGAGATTTTTTTTGGCGTCTGTACGTACGTAGGTATGTATGTATCTCGAAACCAAAAACGAGTTGCCTCAAAACGTTGAAATTTTGCATAAAGGACTGCTATAGCATGTACCTGTATGCCTCCCTTTTTGTTGGCAATTGGCCGCACGAAAAAATGTATATCTATATATATCTTTCTATATATATATAACCACTCTGTTACTCGGCTCATTGAGCTTCAGTTTTTTTATTCTTATATTGTGGTAAATTGTGTATTTTTTGCTTTAAAAATTATTGAAGTATGATGTTCTTATTTTCCGGTTAAGGTTATTATGCCTTTAGGTAACTTCCAAGTTATAGTTGTAGATTTATCAACAATTTAAAAGTTGTTTAAGTGCGGCTAAGCCTAATTTTTTTTTTACCATAGCGGCGATAATTGTTAGCAGAATAGTAGATTTGTTGCCAATCTAGAGAAACTAAGCTTCGCAACAGCAAAGTAACGTCTTCTTTTATTATTGCGAATTAATTCATGCTTAATCCATTCTGGAATTATTATTTATTAATGGATTAAAAAGGATTATAAATTAAATTATCCCTTATACTGACTCAGCGTCCATAGCAAATTAAGTCAGTTTCTACGCCTTCAGTATCCTTTTGCTGCGGGAGACCAAAAGTAAACTTTCAGTTTTGTGCACCGAAAAACCTGCCTTCTTGCCCGTTGGCCGAATTACTTGTTTTTGCGTAGAAACTCTCATTTTAATTGTAGAAATTGTTCTTTAAATTGTTTAACTGCATTTATGTTTTATGTTTTTCTATATTTTTCTATATTTTTCTATTCCTAATAAAGATATTTTGAGGTTTCATGTATTTTTGTCTTGTCGCAAAGTGAGAACTGAATTAATTGAATGAAAAATACCAGAGTTTTTTATATCATCTCCATGCGAGTTTGAATAAAACCAAAATTTTCTTTTTTGAACACTGACCTATTTTCTTTTCTAAAATAAAAAATGTAAGGTGTCATGGATAAAACACACCACAAAAGTGATCATAGATAGTAAATAAGTCCGAAGCGTATTGGAACCATGTCTTATTTGCTGATGAAAGCAAATTTAACATTTTTGGTTCCGATAACCATATAATTTTATCGAGAAGAAAAAACGAGGAGCTTAATGCCTTGGTTGGCAAAGTAAAAGCATGGCGATGGAACTGTCCTTGTGCGGGGGTGCATGTCAGCATCAGGATTACGTAATTTAGTATTTATTGATGGCATAATGAACCATTATCTTTATTTAAATACTTTAAAAGATAATTTAAAAATATAATATTTTTAATATGTTCATAAAATAACTAATGTACTCTTGCTAAGAGAAATTTATAGATATTATTAAAAAATTCTCATTCCCAAATATTAATTTTTATTAATGAATAAAGCAATATTTTACGGAAACTCGTAAGTGTGCGAACACTTTTGTGAGCCACTGTATATATCTTATGACCACCACATATAAGACAGAACTTTAAATAGCAAAGTTTACAAAACCATTATGCGTCCCTTGTTAAGTTATGCCTGCCCTGTATGGGCATACTAATGTCTTTCGAATCGTAAAAAATTTCAAACTGCCCAGAACGGTGTTCTGCGGTAGATTACAAATGCACCTTGGTACGTTAGAAACAATAGAATGCATCAGGAACTGAATATTGAATTTATTCGTACATATTACTGTAGGCTAGCCAAGAAGTTCCTTGATAGTCAACTCAATATCAATAATCCAGTTATTTATATCCCAGATTATGATGCATCTGATCCTATTAATGCTGTACGCCCTATGTCTATTATTTATCTGACAACTGAGTAACCACTGCATAATTTGTAAATATTTCGCGACTTGTACTTGCTCCTTATTTGTGTATAATCTTTCCTAATTAATTTTTTACTCTAATGTATAGTCATTCCATTTGTCGTCTCTTTTAGTATTATGTAAATGACCTTGTGATATTTATTATTGCCAAAGGATTCGTGCTTGCTTAAATTCTCTCACCTTAATTTTTTATATATCCTTTCTGTGTAATATACCTTGCCTTGCAGCTCACCAGTTCGACAGCTTCTGTGCCTATATTTCTACGTCTCCTTGAACATAAATATATATATATATATATACATATATATAATTAGAAAAATTATATGTATGTATTAAGTGTATATATTGTGTAAATAATTCTATATTTCAGTTTTGTAAACAGACATACCTGTTGAAACTAGATTTTGCTATCTGTAAGTAAAAATGTTTTCTTGAAACATCAGCTGTTATGTATTAACTTTGCCACTGAAAACTCATTAGAGATATGTTTTAATACTTTTTGTAGTTTAAATTCATTAAATATATCCTTTTATAGATTCCTTTGACGCCACTCTAGATTCTGTACTTGAAGAAATGAAGAGCCCACTAAATATTAGTCCTAAGCAGGTATCTGAAATGGCCAATAATTCTTCTGAAGGCTTTGCTCAAGCCATGGATTACGTCTCAGGAGGCATAATAAATATAAGTGCAATTTTAGTCAATAATACCCGTAAGTTTCCTTTCAACTTCAGCGCAGAAATTACAGCTAACCCAGGTAGGTTCATGTTTCTTTAGCTTCTGTCAGTCAAATTGTCACCTTTACGTTCTCAATAATATGGAATTCATAAACTCCTGAAACTTAAAAGTATGACATGAGTGTTCATGTATTAAAAATTAAAATAATTGCTAAGCATTAATGACAATGGTGATTGCAATTCTTTTTTATAGAGTCATTAGGTATATTTCGAAGCTAGAGAGATGAAAAATGAGCAATGCCTCCCCGGGAATCGAGGAACCACAGGCCTCTTGGTTTCGCGTCGAGCGTGCTGACCACTACACCACGAAGCCATACGAATAAGGCTGGAGAAATACTTTATATACTACTTATCTCAGTGCGAAACTGCCCACTCATATTCTGCTTTCAGATTTGAATTCATTGCTTTATCTATCTATATATATGCAACAAACTTTCTACAATTCTTTTCTGGGCTCTGGAAAAGGTCGACGCCCACGTCGTTTTTTTCCAAAAAAAAAGTAGCTAAAATCCGAGATATTAATTACAAACTTGGAAAAATGATAATTTTAGCCTTCTTTTTTCCGAGTGGGAACAGTCTCGCAAGCTGGAGATGAAAATCTGCTTTATTTCGAGAAGTGTTGCCACTGCTCGCTTTCAAATTGTAGAATTTGTTAATAAAAATTTTTTAAGTTTTAAGATGAAATGAAAATAGCATTGCCAAACATTAAATACATTATTCCTGATTCCAAAAAATTGCGGGAAGCCATTTCGACTGTTCCCATTTTCGTACGACTTTAATCAGCCCAGATATTAATTATTATTTTTTTTGCATCATTATTACAGAAGAATTTCAGCGATATCATTCTCTATGTTTTTAGATGCATTACTCTCAATCTAAGTTAACTGGCATTGGATATTTCCTCTAGTCATTAAATATTTGATTTGACATTTAATGTGTCACATCATGTCATTAATGCTAAGTTTAATTTTCAATATTTATTTTTTCATCTCTATATGAAGACATACAAAACATGCCGTTTGCTTGAAAAACGTCTTAGTTAAGTATGAGATATTTGCAAATTTTAATTAATACTTTGATTCGAATAATTATTATTGAATTAATTCTTTTTTATGTGCATATTTTAAAGTGCATCGTATATTCGTTTTTGGATTGTCTTTGGAAGATTAGCTCTGGCTGTAGTCGTGAACACTTACACATTTCTTTAGAAATGAATTGTTGAACATAAATTTTGAGGTTTTCCGTTCCCCCTTTTCATTAAGTACTTGTAATAATACAACATAACCTTTTTATAACTCTAGCCCTGAGGTACGTTTGGACCCATTAATTCGGCTTAGACCTAAAATCAATCTTCTGAAATTTTAACATCTTTCATATAACGAATGGTAGATAAGTCCATCCAAAAGAAAATATCTTTGAAAATATTTTAAAGGAATCAAATACTTTTTGATGCAATGATTTAAATAAATGGATTCATCTAGAATTTCCTGAAAACACTGGTTTACAAGCATTGTCTTCTTCTTAACTGACGAGATATAGTATGAGGGTTTTTTGCGAATTTTACTTTAGGTTTTGTTTTGAAGTGGACAGGAAGGGAGTCAGAGGATGATGAATGATAATACTCAGTTACACTACTGAGCTCGAGATCAAGCTCAAAATATAATTCTCATCTATGATGAAATTCCACCCACTTCATTTTCTTAAAAATTTAAAGTAAACTATTTTACTTCAATTTGTTAGCTATTTTTTTTTCGTAGCGGAGCAATTAAATCCAAATTTTCTTTAATTCGGTAAATAGTTAGTATCTTCAGTTTTCGTACAAACTGACGGACTGAAATATTCCATTTTTCACAAACTTCCACGGAACAATTTTCTTGACCCGTTTGCTTCTTATGCGGACTTTCTCTCCAAAATTTTGATATAACAATACATCCATGAGCTTTATGCTGTTTAAAATTTAAATCATTTATTTAAATTGATTTTGATATCTGCATATTGTAGCGTTTAAACTGTTTTGCTTTTGACCTTGACTTTAGGTGAGCTATTTGATGAACTTTCTTTAAGGCAGTTGCCATTTTATAAAAGGCTTGTGGGATGACTGGTGGTTTACCACTGTGCTGAGTGGCGGCAGGTAGCGCCGCCACTTATAATCTTAGCTCTTGATTTTATACAGATCGGTTTATATATATAAATATGTGAAAATTTACTAGTGAAGTAATGTTTAGCTTAAAACCTTTTCTTAACACATGCAGAGATTTTACTATATTGGATGCTTTTTTAATTATTACTCTTGTTATTTTTCCAGCTGTGGATATTGTTCGAGCTGATGGCTGCAGGAAGACCCTTTTAGACAAATTGGAAAGAAATTGCCTCGATAAATTCGAAAGATTCGTTATGCAAAGTCAAAGTATTGTAGATGATACACAGAAGACGCGGAAAATCTGTTGGTACGTTTTGTTCACGTATTTACTTATTTTCGTATTGCGTATTAAATTTCCAGCGATATTATAGAACCAATCTTGTGCCTATTCGTTATAAAATAGATAAAAGTTCGTTTCGGGATTGTTCTTTAATAACTATTTCTGTAACAGTTTTACTTTTAGATTTTACATCAAGTTTTGTCAGTTAAGTAATTTAATACGAATTTTTTGTTAGGTCATGAAACTTATGCCGTTGATTTCATGTAAATACATATAAATACATGTAAATACAAAATACTTCCGTTTCAATCGATCTAATCGCGTATGTTCTTGAAACGAGAATATCTGAAATGCATTGAAACTTTTTTTTTAAAATTAAACGAAATGTTTAGCGTAGTTGGTGAATCTACAAAGTTACAAAGCCTTGATGGTCACCGAAAGAGGGTAGATGTTTTGATGCTACATTAATCTCCCGGATTTCGAAGCAAAACTTCTAATAGTATGCATCAAAACACTATGCACAAGGGGAATGGTCTACTATGCTCTTTTATGCTGATGAAACCCCCTTTTATTATGGTTTCGGAACTCCTGTATGCTGAATAGTATACCCAGAGATGCTGATGAAACCCCTTTTATGATGGTTTTGGAACTTCTGTATGCTGAATAGTATACCCAGAGATGCTGGTGAAACCCCTTTTGTTACGGTTTCGGAACTCCTGTATGCTGAATAGTATACCCAGAGATGCTGGTGAAACCCCTTTTATTATGGTTTTGGAACTCCTGTATGCTGAATAGTATACCCAGAGATGCTGATGAAACCCCTTTTATTATGGTTTTGGAACTCCTCTATGCTGAATAGTATACCCAGAGCAGCTGGGCTGCGAAGGACCAAAATCACACAGGTATAGAGGCAGCAAGACTCATAATCTCAGAACATGAATATAATAGAACACATTGTAATATCGTAATTTCAGTGCGAATATAATAAATGGTATGGCATGAGTATTTATATGCAGAGCTCCTAAAAGCAGTCACCCATCACTCATTGATGACGTTTTGCTCTGTTTTGAGACGTTGTAGTTGCTCTTAATACCTTTAACAAGCCCAGTACGGTTTTTTGTCACTTTCATCTACTATATTTGAGCTGCTAAACCAACTACACTTAAACAATTCAAGCTTTTAACGTCTAAAATGCCGTGAAGTTTCATTAAGTATAAATCTCATAACTCATGTGCTGGCATACATACTATGAAAAATCAAGAGTTGTTTTCCATTCACAATAAGCATTTTTAAAAGTCTTAATTAGAAAAATGTAGATGTATTGATTTGCTGATGTTTTAATGGAAAGAATGCAAATACTTTTCTAAACAACCATTTAGATTCTGAATCTAATTCTAAACGTAATGGTCACGAGGCTTTAAAATGTGTAAGATACGTCTTTCTAGATGCAAAGTATAAGTGTAGGAAAAACTGTTCATTGGATACATAGCATAAGTTTCTGAACAAGCTACTATATGTTAGAGAAATATGGTTACTTAAAGTTTTTCATTAGCTTCTAGAAATTAATTATCTTGTAAATGAAGAATCTTATTCCTATGTTGTGCCTCAATGTAAGAGAATCGTCTCCTGAGTATGTTCAAGTAACAGTGGTTACTGCAACTTCGCTCGATAGAGTGTACTTTGATCAGCTGTATTTCATAATATGAAAAATTATTTTAAAATGATTTTAAAAAAGACCCAAGAGTATTAGTATTAGAGTAAAATCTAGTAATATTTCATGATTTATGTTGAGAAATTCAACTGTTCACAATCGTTTAATGTAGTCCATCAGTAGTTTGATCCATCCACTCGGCTCGCAGAAGTAAAATGATTTGATTAAGACAATTGAACATTAGTTTGAATCATAATTATAGTTTGGCCGAAGTATAGAATCTCTAAACGGACTGGATACATGGGAGTTGTTGCATTTTCCATACGTTTAATGTTAATAAAGCCAGTTTTGATTTATATATAATCTATGGAGACACCATTCTCTTAAGCATAAACCTCGTGTGCTTTGCTACATTCAAACAAATTTCGGTGAGAGACGATAATAAAACAAATTCTTTGGATTATCATTTGAAAATTTTCACAGATATTTAATATTGTGTTATTATCCAACTGAAAAAATCCTTTGCTTGAATATTAACTTGTATTATAAGGTATTTTCTCCCTCCGTTCTGTGTGCCTTCGTGGTGTAACGGTTAGAACACTCGGAGTGTATTCGAGAGGTCCAGGTTCGAGTCCCGGCGAGGGTATAGCTAATATTTCATATCTCTTGCTTCAAAATAACCTAATGATCTATAGAGGCGCGCCCGAACTAAAAGGTGGTGGATAATGAATCTTCACGACCAGGATTTGGCGACTGGGTTCAATAATCCCCAGTCTGTCTTTAAAAGGGGGAATATATAATGTATTTTCTCCCTTCTTTCTGCATGACTTCGTGGTGTAATGGTTAGCACACTCGACGCATATTCGAAAGGTCTAGGTTAGAGTTCCGGCGAGGGCAATGCTCATTTTTCACATCTCCCGCATAAAAAAAACCTAAAACACCTAATGCCCTAATGCTTCTACAGTATATAATATTTCACTTATGTTATCGAACATCAGTAG
Organism: Stegodyphus mimosarum; assembly: GCA_000611955.2. NCBI lineage: Eukaryota > Metazoa > Arthropoda > Arachnida > Araneae > Eresidae > Stegodyphus > Stegodyphus mimosarum. The sequence goes on along the minus strand of KK119261.1, from coordinate 129,552 downwards.
TAAAGAATGTTTAATGCTTTCATTTTGAGGAAAAATTTTTTTATCAATAATTTGTATTCTCAATCTGTAATTCATCTGTATTTTTCCTAACTTGGCTTTCTTCCTTTGAGTAAGAATATAAACCAAGATTTATCAGATATCGGAAAAGCCTATCTCGTCTTCAGGATGAAAATCAGTCTTGTGAAACCGCCATAACCTTCTACATTCCCACTGGATAAATGAAGCTGTCCCTGACTATAAAAATTGTTATATTCTCCAACTTCTAAACCTAAAGAAAAAAAAAAAAAAAAAGAAATCATGTAGTATATACTTGCATCAGAGTTTTTGCACGAATCTGAATTTTTAGCGATTCACTTTAAAGTAAGTAATCCTTATATTTGTCTAAGAACTATTGTTAAAATCTATTGCTTGTAAGTTAGTTTGCGAATTTGCTTAAGTTTATGTTTCTTTTTCAGTGCTATAGCTGATTATGAGAAATGCAGTCTTAGAGCTTATAGCCAGACAAATTGTGGTGCTGATAAGGAAGAAGTTCAGAATCACATCAAAGCTGTCACGACATTCATGACTTTCTTCGTCAGTCACCGTAGTTGTACGGAATTCCGTGGGCAGTGTGCAATGGTTTCTTCTTCTCGAGCGATTACAGTTTCGTGGATCGCTCTGTTGCCTATAGGGCTAATGCTTATATATTAGACATTCCAGCAATTTCCTGAGGTTTTATAACTTTGAAAATGTGACATTTATGTACCATTAAGAACCTTAAAAATGTCATAATTCAATTATAGTTTTTCGACCAAATGCTTTTCCGATGCAGCTCAGTTGAATTACAGAAATTTCGAATTTCCGAGAAATGCTTTAATGACATGAAAAGATTAAAATTTAAAATTACGATTAAGTCCGAAACTTTCAATATGATTGATGAAAAGTTATGTGATAATCTGATGTTTATTAGTGTTAATATTACTTACTGAAATTATTTGAGTTTACTGAAATTATTTGAGACACTGGACATGGTATTGTAAATTACCAACTGAGAGTATCATTAAAAACAATATTACTTAAAAAAACTACGTCCAAAGGGGTGTTTATTTAACATTTTGTGTGTTACCTTTATTTATTAAATATCATGTTCTTCGCACTTGAACCAAAAAATTAAGTTCAAGAGCAATATCGTAAAATAATTTTAAAATGAGTATATCTTTAGAATTTCCGATACACAGTCTCACGCGCTGGAGATAAAAGTGTTTTTTCTGTACAACGTTGCCATTGCTCGCTTTGAAATCCTTGATCATAAAATTAATCAAAAAATGAAAATATGAAATATATAATAAAAAAAATTCCAAATTTCGTATTTGGGCTTTCGAATGTGGCCAGATGCCCACATTCGGATGGAAACGTTCAATATTCAAAATTTGATGGCTCTAGGTAGTGTTGTTTTATCACAGTAAGAGAAATATACATACATTTATGCAGATTCTTCATTATTTATTTTCTTTAAATATAATACAGAGTGATAATATTTGGAGGCAACAATTTGAAAAGTGAAAGGACGCTTTTAGTGAATCGAAGCAAAATGCCCAAACGAAATTAATAGTCCTTCTGAGCAAATTTCCCCTTTGGACTAATAATGTTGGTTCTAATGATACTCTTAGATAACAGGATCGTAAAATTTTTTCAGATCTTGTATAAAAATATATGTTTACATATAAAATTATACACACACATACATATATAAACTTAATAACGTACTGCATGGAACTATAAATGCTAGACTTAAAGGTAAAATCCATTCTTTTAAATGCAAAAATTAAAAAATGAGGAACAAATCAATAATGTGAAGCTGTGCAAAAATAAAGCTACCATTTTTAGAAGGATGTGTTCTAGAAGTTGTACATTAAAACCGTTGTGATAGATCGCAAATGCAAGAAATTCTATTGAGCTCGAGTTATGTGCCAAAAAGCGTTGTAAACTCTAGTTGACAGAATCTTTTCCCATTTTGCTTTATGTTTCAAAACTTGACATTCTGGAGTCTGAAGATTTTGAAATAACCATTTTACACTCATTTAAACGTAAAATTTGTTTGGCTTATTTAATTATGATATAACACATGAGAACTGTTCGTCTAAGGGGAGAAGTACCTTTGCGGAAGACTTTCTAAGGAAATTCGAACCTAACTACCTAACGCAAAATTGCCTTAGAACATAGTATCTAACATTTTGCTTAAAACTCTTAACCAAAATGCAAATATACATACACAAGTACATATATAAACGAATCTGCGTTTTAAAACCATATAATGACTATTTCCGGCGATTCAACTTCAAAGCATTTCTATTACAATTTAGAGAGTTAATTGCTTTCGAAATTAAGTGAAAACAAAACTTTCAAGAAACCGCCATAGAAAATGGTGTGAATCACAGCAGAAAATATTAAACTTATTTAAAGTTTAACATTTTTAATCGTTATTTAATGAGCTTGCCAGTTTATTAAGAACAAAACAATGTGAATTGAAACAATTAGATTTGTTATGGAACTTTGAAAGTGATGCTAAATGAGAGTTCCTAATGCTGAAAATAGGAAAACGTGATTATGGGACATAAAATTGGTATTCTGAAGTGGAATCGCTAAAATTATTAGATCTATTTCCAGTGGCTTTCCTTCCTCTTGCAAATGAAAGAACTAAATTACTGTATCGTCGCATTTATGAGCTTAAAGGTAACTTTAAGTATGCAGTATTTATGAGCTGCATATTTAAAGTTACCTACCACGAAAGGCTAAAAAACATCCAAAGGAATGTTTCTTTTGAGCATTACCTTTATTTATTAAATGTTCTTTGCACTTAAACCATAAAATTCAATTCAACAGCAATATCGAAAAATAATTTTTAAAAATAAATAAAAATAATAATTTAATAAAAAAATAAAATAAAAAAATGTGAAAGTTTTCGAATTTTATATTACGCCCACAAGGTTTTTTTTAACGTTTTGTCTGTTACATTTATCTATTAAATATCATGTTCTTCGCACTTAAAACTATAAAATTCAATCCAGCAGCAATACCGAAAAATATTTAAAAAAGCGTACCTTTAGAATTTCCGATACACAGTCTCGAGCGCTGGAGATAAAAATGGTATAGAAAAAATTATATAAATAAAAATGTTTTAGATAAAAATGTACAGTATTGCCATTGCTCGCTTTGAAATCATCGAGTTTCTTAATCAAAAACTCATACATGCTTTACAAAATATGAAATAGATAACAAAAGAGATTCCAAATTTGGGCTTTCAGATGCCCATTTTCGGTTGGAGACGTACGTTATTCAAAATTTCATGCCTCTATGTACCGTTGTTTTATCACAATGCGAGAAACTTACATACATTTATGCAGATTCTTCATTATTTAATTTCTTTAAATATAACACAGGGCGGTAAATATTTAGTGGCAACAGTTTGAAAAGTGATGCGTTTATTTACAGTGAATCGACGCAAGATGCCAAAACGATAATTCTGAGCTAACGCTCCTTTGGGTTAAAAATTATCGGCCAAAAAATCTGAGAGCTTTCAGATTTTACATTACATCCAAAGGAATGTTTTTTTAGCCTTTGGTGTGTTACCTTTATTTATTAAATGTTCTTTGCACTTAAACCATAAAATTCATTTCAACAGCAATATCGCAAAATAATTTTTAAATAAGCATATGTTTAGAATTTCCGATACACAGTCTCGCGCGCTGGAGATAAAAATATTTTTTTTCCGCACAGTGTTGCCATTCCTCGCTTTGAAATCGTCGAGCTTGTTAATAAAAAATTCGTTGAAGTGTTAGAAAATATGAAACGGATAATAAAACAAATTTCAAATTCCAAATTAGGGCTTTCAGATGCCCATATTCGGTAGAACATTACATTATTCAAAATGTGATGGCTCTAGGTACCGTTGTTTTATCACAATGCGAGAAACATACATTCATTTATGCAGATTTTTCATTATTTAATTTCTTTAAGTATAACGCAGGGCGATAACATTTGGTTCAAAGCAAAATGCCAAAACGGAATTGATAGCCCTTCCGGGCTAACGCCCTTTTTGCTTAAAAAACAAAATCGAGGATAAGCCGGAGGTAGCCTGTCAGGTTTTCTCTTAGAGTTGTGAAAGCAGCTGAAATGAAAGCAGTACTTTCTACACATTCTGATACGATAACCACAGATCACTATACCTTCTTAAAACTAGGTGTTAGTTACATTTAGTGACTTTCGACTT
>KK119261.1:98206-123230 GCA_000611955.2 Stegodyphus mimosarum | reverse complement strand
CGAACCAAACGTCCTCTCCAGAGGTTGGTGGAAGGGAAAGAAGGGTGGGAGACACTGGGACCTGTCTCCTCCCACGGCGTGCTGTCCTTCAAAATTGGGGACGGAACTGGGGGAAATCGTACTTTTACCTGTATGGTACTCGAGGCTCCTGTCAACGAGAGGCGCAGTCTAATTTCCTTGCCATGATGGCAATAATAATAAAGTGTTTTGACATCTGATAACTTTTATAGTAAAGCTGCATTTCTTGAATGGTTGGTTGTAGGCCATTAATTCCATTAAGATATGAATGAAACAATGTAGAATATAATAATTTTATTTACATGATATTTTTATAAGAATATACCAAATATTAATTTTTTCTCAGCCCTTAAAGACCTTTGCTACGAATGAGTTATTTTTAACTTACTAATTATCATTTAAGAAAGGACGGGTGAATTTAATATGTAAAACTAACTCCTTAAAAATTCTCAGAATTACATAATTTGTCCTGCAAGAAAGGTGACACCTTGTCTTGCAGACTTTTGAAATATTTTACATGTATGGCATGTAATATAAGCATGAAAATTCTTGAAGATTTAATAATTGCTATTGTGTTAAAATAATCATTCACGTTATCCTCTTTTTATAACCTAAACCTGAATATAATATTTTACAAATATTTCCACAAAGTTTCATTAGAAATTTAATCACACTGAATCGTTATTTCAATTAATGTATATTATACCTCATATTACCATTTTATTTCAGGATACTGTTTCTTAGTTCTTCTCAGATTTGTACATTTTATGTTAAATAGTTCGAATGTCAGAATTTCTAAAAGGAATACTGTAGTACATATTCCCAAACAAATGCTCAAAAAGTAGAAAGCTCCTTGTAAGTCGTCTATGGAAAGAGCTCGTACGTTTTCTATTTTGACCAGGGGTGCTTGTATGCTTGCTTTTGTAAAAGCGTCATCATACCATTTGCTGAAGAATCCTGTTTCTTCCAGTCTATCTATTCTGCAGAGGAAGAAAAAATATCAAATATTACGCAGGGATATTATGAAATGTTAGGTAAATAGAATTTTACAGATATTTATTTATTTATTTAGAAATATTAACAATTTATAATATATATATATATATATATATATATATATATGTAAGATATAACAAGGTATAGATGATAGCTGCTTTAAAAAATAATTGGCGACCTCAAAGTTAACATTCTAAATTTGGTGCTCTTCCCCTAAATTTATCCTTTCTCCCAAATTCGAGATCATTAGGAATTACGGAACTTTTTAATGCAGGTACCTCCTGCCCAATTAAATAATTGTAAACCAAAACTTCTCTGACTCGAACTGAAACTATGAACTTTCTTCTCGTCTTCCTGTGAGCTACTGCGCTCTCTTTCGCCTCTTCGCCTGCGTGCTGACAGCTTGCCGCACAGCCTCTGCTAGCAGTTCGCCGTTAATTAAAATGCAATTGCATATTTAAAATTATGGGGCGTGTTTAGCACCCCTACTCTTCAACAGTTGTGCATTAAGAAATTCGTCATTCAAGAAGAAATGATGTTTTAACTATCAAACTGGTTCTGCTTCTAAAATTCCATCCGATGATCCGTTACACCATAATGCCCTGACATCTACGCTACAGGTTTTCGGCAATGACTAAACGTGAATTGTTTTCGTCTTCCGCCAAAAGTACAATTATTACACATACACACACACACACACACATATATATATATATATATATATACATACACACACACACACCGTATACACAAAACTGGCCAGTCTGGCCCACCAAAGGTCGAGCGGTAAAGTGGCTGAACATTGGTAGTTGGGTCCGAGGTTCAAATCCCACGAAAGGCTGTTTGTATTGGTGCTTTCGTAGTTTTCGTCATGTGTAATGTGTATACGAGCCAGGTTTCCTTAGGAAGCCCTACCCCGAAGGCATCCCTTCTGTACAGCCAGTTAAAAAAAAAAAGAAAGTTTGGTTGCTATGGAGTGGCAACGGAAAAAAAAGGAAGTTCTCAGCGAAGAAGCAAGTTTTGGTTCGGGACTGATACTCTCTCGGTCGGATTTTTTTTTGTTTGGTTCCACTGTGCTGGAAAATAAATTTTCAATGATTATTTTACTCGACCTTGTATATTTCCAACTTTATAGTTGTTTCACATAGGATATTTCAATAAATGTACTTAAATGGAAAAGTGGTATTACTGGCGCAGCCGGTAGGATCGAACCATCATAAAGCAGGTGAGAGCTCTACTTATTTTGTAAATGCATGCTCCCACGTATTTAAGCGATAATAATTATTTGGGCGAAAATTAGTTCAGAATTACTAGAATGGAATTATTGCTTTCCGTCATGGAATATTAGTTTTGGTTACTTGCCAAAGTAATAAATACGTCAGTATTTGAAAGTAATTTCGTTTTACTTGTCAAAGTAAGGAATACGCCAGTGTTCTAAGTACTTTCGTTTTACTCGTCAGAGTAAGTGAATAACATATTCTAAATAAAGTTATTATGAAGTTGATTCTGTTTCGATTTTCGTCCCAGATAATTGGAAAATTATTCTAATAATTGAATTTATTATGCATTATATGTGAAAATAAAAGTACCGTATTAAACTTTTGATTTCGATATTCTAACGCACGCCAGTGCATAATTTTATATTCTGTTTACGAATGGTAAATATTGTGTTAAACATATATTTATATGAGCTAAATAATTGGAAAATTATTCTGGTATAATTGAATTTATTGTTCATTATATGTGAAAATAAAAGTACCGTATTAAACTTTTGATTTCGATATTCTAACGTACGCCAGTGCATAATTGTATATTCTGTTTACGAATGGTAAAATACTGTGCAGAATATATATTTATATGAGCTAAATTACTATTTGAATCAAACAAAATAAAAATAATAACATTCATAAAAAAGGGGTTGCTTTATCTAAAAGTAAGAGTCAACTGATTGAATAACGTCAGTTAACGGTATTTGGCATCAAGCCAGCTGTTTTAAAGTCGCACATAACGATTTTTTTTTGTTGTTGTTGTTTGCTCTCCAATGAAAGAGACAGCTGCAATAATTTATTGATTGTTCTTTTTGAAGAAAATGCTTTTTATTGTAAACGAAAGTTACGAGATATAAATACTCGGGGGAAAAAAAAATATCTATGTGTTATGAAACTGTGGTTGCTTATTTTATTTTGATTATTTGTGATATCTTATTTTGTATTGCTGAATTGGTTTTCGCATAAATGATTCACTATTTAAAGTGTATTTAAAGGAAGATATTATCAATTTAAAAATTTAGTGAAATTAAATAATTTAGTTATAAGAAACCTCAATTAGAAAGTTTACTAAGTTACTTTAACTAAAGTTAGGGGTAAATTTAAGGAAGTATTAATAAGAAATTAGGTTTTCTTTATTAAAATTCTGTTAAAGAGTGAGGTTTATTCAAAATCAAACCATGGCTTTTATGGGACGTGGAAAAAAGGAGGATTTGTTAGTGTTAGCTTCTGAATTAGAGATTCAAGTGGATCCAAGTATGAAAATTTTAGCAATAAGAAATAAAATAGTTCAAAGTGAGACATACGATGAAGAATTTACTAAATATTTTTCACGATTGTTGAAGAGAGGAAAAGAAAAGAAGAAATAGAAGAATTACGCAGGAAAGAACAGGTTGAGGAACAGAGAAGGAAAGAAGAAATAGAAGAAAAGCCGAGAAAGGAAGAATTAGAAGCACAGCAGAAAAGAGAGCAAATGGAATTTGAATTGAGAAAACTCGAAATTGAATCTCGTGCTCGTCTAACACAAAATACACCGACAAATGAGATTGGACAACGCAATTTCGATTTAATTAAGCTTATTCCTAAATTCAAGTTAAAAGACGACGATATCATGATTTATTTATCCTTATTTGAAAGACAAGCTAAAAGAGCAAAGATTGATCCTAAAGACTGGGTATCATGTTTATTGACTTTAATGCCATTTGAAATTATTCAACTAATTGGTAAAGAATCTGAAGAAAAATTTGAGGATTATGAGTACATTAGGGCCATTTTATTGAAGAGGTTTAAATTAAATCCTGAGAGCTTTAGGAAAAAGTTTGTGATGCACCAAAAGAACACTGAAAAATCCTGGAAAGATTTTTGCTACGACATTACAAGTTATTTTGAAGAATGGATCAGTGGGCTTGAAATCACAGACTTTGCCGGTTTGAAAGACCTCATTATCACAGACCAAATTAAGAAAAGAGTGCCTCATGAAGTAAGGGACCATTTTCTTGACGATTGGTTGAAGTTCGTTTCCCCGACCAAATTAGCAGATAAACTTGACGAATACGACAGTGTTCGTAATACTTCAAAAAAGACTGGGGGCAGCCCATCGAAAGACAAAACTCATGAAAAGTGGCGACCTCATTCACCACTTCCAGAAAGGACTTCCAAAAACAAATCGTTCTCCGTTCAGAACACGCCAAGAGTAAACCCTTCCCGTAAGAATGACGAACCACAAAAACAAATTTCCAAATTGACTTGCTATAATTGTGGGAAAGAGGGTCATACGTCTAAATTCTGCACCAAAAATCGGCTACCAAAAAATACTCCTGCAACAGCGCAAGGCAATTTAATCCAAACACAGACAGCTCTCGCAGAAAAGGAAAAACTGGAAGTACTAACTGCCAAGATATCTATCCCCGTCTCAAAATCCGTGGACGTATCTAGCAACATAGATGATTTGAAACTTGTCAAGGTTAAATGCGGAGATGTTGTTCTAAATGGAATCGTAGACACGGGAGCACAAATTTCAGTAGTCCGTGAGAACCTGGTCGATGGCATACCTTGCGAAGGCGAAAGTAAAATAGAGATATCTTCTGCTTTTGGTGAGAATGAAATTACTCCTTTGAAAATTTTCCAGATGAAAATTGACGATGATCTTCATGGTAGAGTGTCCATTACCTGTGCTGTTTCGAGAAAGCTAGTTACCGACTTGTTACTGAGTTCTTCAGCTTATGAAACGCTCTGCGAAAATATTGAACTGTGTCACAGCAACCGTCAGTGGGTTACATCTTCCTCGGAATGTGAAGAATCAGATGACGGACCCTCACCAACTGAAGACATTATTTCAAATTTAGCTGTTGTCAATCAGATTTCCAAAGGAGACATAGAAACTGTGGAAACAGAAAGCAAAACAAGACTAGAATTTAGAACACTTCAAGAACAAGACGAGACTTTGAAAAAGTGTTTTGAATGGGCAAATAAGAATGAGAATTCATATGCTTTTGACAATGGCGTATTATTTCACTCTGAATATATCTGTGGTGAAAACATAAAGCAAGTTGTGTTGCCTTTAGAAAAAAGAAAAGAAGTTCTGAGAATCGCACATGAGATCCCTCTTGCTGGACACCTCGGTGAGAAAAAGACAATTCAACGAATCAAGTACTCATTCTTTTGGCCTACTATTAAGCAAGATGTTAAAAAATTCTGTGAAAGTTGTAAAGAATGCCAGTTGAGAAGGACAATTACATATAAAGATAGAATTCCAATTCAACCTATCGTTAGACCAGAAACACCCTTCGAAGTATGGAGCGTGGATTGTATCGGACCATTAGAACCTCCATCCGGAAGAGGCCATCGGTTTGTAATATGTGCGGTCGACCTATGCACCAGATGGGCGGAAGCCACTCCCGTTAAAGAGATAAGTGCGAAAACAACCTGCAACGTTTTGATGAGGATTTTTGCTCAAACTGGGTTTCCCAAAATGATTTGTTCCGACCAGGGAACTAATTTCACAGCCAAACTCACCCGAGCTTTTGAAGATCTTCTTGGTGTATCTCCACGATTCTCCACGCCAGGACATCCAGAGAGTATGGGTGCTGTCGAACGTTGGAATAGAACCTTAAAAGAAATGATGAACAAAAACATCCAAGAACATGGGAGAAATTGGGATTTGCATCTTCCCTACCTCCTGTTTGCCTACAGAGAAGTGCCACATAGCACCACTGGTCTGTCTCCCTTCCAGATGGTGTATGGAAGAGTGCCACCAGGACCTCTATCCTTGCTGAAAGAGATCTGGACAGGTGAACGTAGCATTCCAGTTACAGCTTCCCGTTCAATTGAAAATTATCTACAAGATCTTCTAGAAAAATTAAGAAAAGCTCATGACATTGCGTCAGCAAACTCCAAAATAGCTCAAGAAGAATATGCTTCAAGATATAACTTACGTTCTAAAGAAAAGACTTTCAATGTGGGGGATAAGGTTCTCGTGCTAATGCCATCCTCGCCGCATAAATTGCTCAATACTTGGCAAGGACCAGCCACTGTAATCGAACTTACAAGGCCACACTCTGCCAAAGTCGAAATGGAAACTGGAAGTATAAGAGAACTCCACATAAATAAGTTAAGACCTTATATTGCTCGTGTAGATCACGTTGGAGTAATTTTTGACCAAGATCAAGACTTTGGGGATATTCATTATGCACCAGCGGATCCTATGAATAAATCTACCGAAGATATCTGGACTCAACTACAGAACTTGAAAGGTAATTTAAAACATTACCAACGCAAGGAACTATTTGATATATTAAAATATTACGCTGATGTTTTTAGTGACAAGCCGGGCCAAGCCAATGTCGATGGTCATGACATAAAGGTTACAGCAGACTGTAGTCCAAAAAGATTAAGACCTTATCGTGTGCCTGTTTCGCTTCAAGATGAAGTTGATCGCCAAATTAAAGAACTGCTAGAATGGGATCTTATAGAACCCAGTGACAGTGAATGGGCACATCCCGTAGTATGTGTTGCAAAAAGGAATGGCAGTGTTAGACTGTGCATAGACTTTAGGCTTTTAAATAGCTTCACAGTTCCGGACGCTTATCCGATGAAGATTGCTAAAGATTTACTCTTTGAGATAGGAAAAGCCAAATTCATAACCGTTCTCGATTTAACCAAGGGGTATTGGCAAATCCCGATGAAAGAACGAGCCAAACCGTACACAGCATTTGTCACTCATTCTGGACATTACCAATGGAAAGTCCTTCCCTTCGGTTTGAAAAATGCCGGAAGTACCTTCCAAAAATCCATAGATAAGGTACTTGCACACCATAAAAAATACTGCCGTTCATACATCGATGATGTGGCAATATTTTCTGAGACATGGGATGATCACCTCCATCACATTGACCAAGTGTTCCAGACCCTGAGAAACGTAGGTCTAACCGCGAATCTAGAAAAATGTGATTTCGGAAAGAGTCACGTAAAGTTTTTGGGTCACGTAATCGGTTCTGGCACTCACTCTCCAGATCCTGAGAAAGTAGAAGTTATCCGGAATCTGTCTAAGCCGGCCACTAAAAAAGAAGTTAGAAGTCTTTTAGGGTTAGCAAGTTACTATAGGGATTATATCCCAAATTTTTCTGAAATAGTTTTGCCTTTGACAAACCTTACGAAAAAGAGCGTTCCAAATAATATTCCGTGGGACTTTAATACAGAGGCATCTTTCAACAAACTTAAGGAAGAGCTGATTAAAATGCCGTCCCTACATACTCCGGACATAGACAAGCCCTTTCAACTCTATACAGATGCATCTGCATTTGCAATTGGAGCGTGTTTAGCTCAAAATGATGAACATGGCAAAGAAATGCCCATAGCATTTTTTAGCAAAAAGCTAACTCCTTGTCAACAACGATGGTCCACCATCGAAAGAGAAGCGTTTTGCGTCATCGAAGCTTTGAAAAAATTTGACACTTGGATTTTCGGTGCCAAAGTACAGATCGTGTCCGACCACAATCCCCTCACCTATTTGACTCAAAGTGAGCCTCATGGTGCTAAACTGTCTCGTTGGGCCTTAGCGTTACAACGTTACAATATGACTGTCACGTACCGCAAAGGCAGTTCACATGGGAATGCTGCTGCCTTATCGAGATTAACAGTCAACTCATAAGCAAAATCAAATTATAAAGAAAGCCTATTTCACCACGTAAATTGAAATACTTCCAACAGTGACAAATTAATATTGTAGTATATTTTTTTTTGACAGTGTGTGTATATTCATGTCTTTACATTTTTATGTTAATTAGGTGTTCATTAAATCATTTTGGGGGAGTTGCATATTTTGGAGCTCTCACCAATAATTCATTGGTTGAATAGAAGCTGTGTTGCTTGTTTTTTTTTACTATATTTTCAGGATCTCCTTCTCTGAACTCTGAGCAGCATTGTCTCCATGGTGACGAATGCGCTTCCCATGGGGGGACTTGTACAGCCAGTTTAAAAAAAAAAAGAAAAGAAAGTTTGGTTGCTATGGAGTGGCAACGGAAAAAAAAGGAAGTTCTCAGCGAAGAAGCAAGTTTTGGTTCGGGACTGATACTCTCTCGGTGGGATTTTTTTTTGTTTGGTTCCACTGTGCTGGAAAATAAATTTTCAATGATTATTTCACTCGACCTTGTATATTTCCAACTTTATAGTTGTTTCACATAGGATATTTCAATAAATGTACTTAAATGGAAAAGTGGTATTACTCCTTCCTTTAGACAGATAGCCCTCGAGTGCTTTTCCACAATCAAATAAACCAAACCAAACCTTGCCGACTTTATTTTCGCAACCATATACGTTTACTAAATCCATACCAATGGTTGGTCGTAGACATATACTCCCAGTTACAAGAACTTTTTAAACGGCACAAATATTCGTCTTTTGGCTCTTTCAAATTTAAAGAAAAGAATTCTGTAAAAATTGCAAAACTTTACTTGCTACCCATCGCTTGGTTCCTATATTTATATTTATGAAAATTTTGCATTCATTATAGGAAACAAAGTACAGGATGTGTATACAGAACGTATACAGAATGGCCACTTCTGTTTGTGAAAACTGTAGCACTATAGATTGTAGATTCATGCGAATTTCTGAAACTTACAGGAAATGCAAAACAGGGTATAATACAATTAAGGTAAAATAATATGCAAATGATTGGTATATATGCAAATGATTTTTCATGACGTTGGAATTTTCACAAGAAAGAATATATGCATGCATAAATAAAAGCAAATATATTCTATATGCATGTAACATACAAACGTTGCTGTCGCTTTCTTTATATATATATACAATTAATTTCGAGGTCAAGGAAAATAAAGGTAAATATAATCAAATCTTATGTCATGTGAAAAGGAATCCTAATTATCCTATCTAAGGAAAACTGTGGTGAAGTAATAATATTAATCCTATTTCACGGGAAACATGAGTGGGTATAACGTAAGGGCGTACTAAAATTAATAAGTAAATTTATCAAAGCAACAGTGAATAGTACACTTGAAACATTCAAAAAAGTTGAGAAAAAATTGGACAAAAGAACGCTTGCCCTATCTTCGGATAATAAATTCCAGAACTAGTTAACGAATAACAGCGAACGCTATGCAGGGTGCCTAATAAAGTCCGGTACCATTCGTTTAATTCTGGAACGGCTGCAGCTATATTCCTAAAATTGGCGCCTAGGTATAGTAAAGTGGCTATGCGCTACTTGATGGGATAGCTTAAATCGCCACCTGGTGAAAAACGGCAGAGTTAGCCTCCGTATATCGAAAACGATTCGATATAGGAAGAAAAAGTGAATTACAAAGTTGTAGAGCATCGTCGATTTAGTACGAATAGACACCTTGTGGATATGAATACTAAAAACAGAACGTTGAAAACAGACATTTGTTTCTTCATGATTTCCGAAACTATGACGTCACGAAACTTGAACGAAAGGAGAAAAGATTATCTTTCGGAAGAAAAACATGCTCGTTACGCGGGAACAGTGATGTCCTTGTAATTCACAGTTGTGAGGACTGTGGTTCAAATTCCGCAGGGTGCATTCTTGTAGTGACTGTCTTTACAAACAGAGTAGGCAACATACAGGTCGTGCACAATCGTGTCGCAAAACGCATCAACTCAACACAACTTGAGCTTGGTGTGCGAATTTATACATTATGCAAAAAGCGTATGAAGTCACACCTGTTCACCCGAGACAGCTGTAAAATAGATACTTCCTCGTGGTTGTATGTTGAAGCTCATGGTCGTGGAGCGATTTTCAAAAAATTATTATTGTAAGATGGCTCTACTTACGGTGAATGTAAGCGCTAGGCATGATCGGCAGCGCGGTTGCATTGGCAACGTTTTCCTGCAGACCCGTATCCTTTAGAGAAATCTATCCTACAGGTTGTGAAATGTTTAAGGGAGATAGACTGCGTGACTAGTTGTCGACAGACCGACTAGCTGCGTGACTAGACTGCGAAGCGGCAGAACAGCTAAGGTAGGGCAGAAAGTGTAACTAAAAGATATCTTATAATACGGCTTCGCATATCCACACAGCAGCACAAGAGAGAGAAGTGAAAATTGTGGCCTTTCAAAAAGTCGCTTTTGGAAAATCCTAAATGAATTAGGTGCTCATCCACACCGACCAACACTAAATCAGGCATTTCTGGACGTTAATGCCGAGAGACGTTTCGCATGTTGCAAGTTCGTCATGAACCAGATAGAGGTCCAGCCAACATTCTTGGCAAGTATAATGTGGACAGATGAGGCATACGTTTCGCAGAATGAAATGTACAATAAGCAGAACACCCATCACTGGGTATTGGTAAATCCATCATGTTCTGCAGACGTTTGACATGCGACGGGGGACGTGGGCACCATCCCTCTACCATTGTGGTTAATTGGTATAGCGCCACGTCCACCTTTGTCTGGAGCCGAGAGGAGAAGTGGGGAATACAAAAGCTCAAACCCAGCACCTTCTGTATGGAACCTGGCCTGACTGCTACCTCGATGACCAATGAAATTTATTATCTTCAAAAGAGTATAAAATATTTTGACTTGCGATTTAACATAGCTTGACGTAACAGAATGTAACCGTTAATGGCTATATACAATACATTGTGGATCTGGATTATTTTAAATGCTATGGAAAGTAATTACATATACATATATTAATACATATAAGCATAATAATGAGTACATAAATTGCAATAGTTATTGCATGACATACATTTTGAGTGAGAGAGAGATATACTCAACATATTTGAATTATTGAATGAGTGAAATAATAGTTGAAACTCAGTTATGTGCGTAACGGTTTTCGATTAATGTTTCGCGTGGAATTTATAATAACAGGCTAATTGGCTCAATATTTTTCCAAAATACGTTAACGGCCGAACAATATTTAGAACTTCTGCAAGACATAATACCCGATTTTTTTTAGAACTTGCCGTTGCTTTAACACCTTATAGCATGGTTCCAACATGACGTTGCGAGTGAAGTAGTACCTGATGAAAGAATTCGAAGAACGAATAATTGGGTACGGTGACCTCGACATTCACCTGACCTGATTTCAATGGACCTTTTTTGTGCGGATACCTCAAACAGCAGGTGTATGCACCCCTCTACAAACATTGCTGGCCCTTCAACGTCGTATTACACATGTTTGTGCGAACGGCTCACCCGCTATGCTATAATGTGCAATATGAAGTTCTAACAAGCATCCATGTGGATTTCAGCTGATCTAGAGAAGCGTAAAAGATCGAAAATAGAGGTAGCTTATGATAATTAGCTGTTTTTTAATTTCTAACATAACTTCGTGGCGTCACAGTTTCGGAATTCGCGAAAAAACAAATGTGCGTTTAAAAGGTTCTATTCTTAACATTCATGTCCACAATGTGTCTTTTTGTACTAAATCGACGGTACTCTACAACTTTGTAATTCACTTTTTCTTCCTATCTCGTATCGTTTTCGGGTTAGGGTTGCTAACTCCATTACTCTCCGCCAGATGGCGCTGAAAGCTATCTCATCTAGTAGCGCATAGCTACTTTAGTATACCTGAACACCACTTTTACGATTATAGCCGCAGCCATTCGGCAGTTAAACGGGTGGTATCGGACTTTAGGAAGATAGGATTACCGAAAAATAGGATATTCGTGTGATGCAATAGGTTAGGTTATTTGATAAATAATGGTTAGGTTTAATTGATAAATAATGTAAGCAGGACATCAGGAACTCCACATAAAATAACAATAAAGTACTCTATACACAACAATATATATTACATACTATAGTACTAAGCGAAGTAACATTAATAAAATATGTTGTAGACTAAAATAGATACTTTCTCTAGTACCTGTGAAAGTAAAGAATTCTGACAGTTTAACTGAGACTGTAAAATATAAGTGGATATGAAGTAAAACTGTTTTTGTTCTTTCAACTGATGGTATAAATAAAAACGATTTTCTTAGCAATAGTAGTACATTGGTACTTTCTTAGCAAAAGTAGTACATTGGCACATCAAGTTTTTAAAGCATCAATAATTTTATGTTTTGAGCTGTTTCTATTTTGTTTTCTGCTAAATAAAAAAAATTAAGAGCAGAAGAGCTGTGAAAAGAATTAAAAATTAGAAATTAACTAGATTATTATTAAACTGAAATTAAACATTAGAAGATAAAATTCATCAGAAAGATATGCGAAATCGTCTGCAATATCTTATAACCGAACTCTGAACTAACATATTTATAACCATCATATTGGAATATGAATTCAAAGTTTGACGAATTTTTTGCAACCTGAGAATATACGCTAACTACCATAATGAATGTATCCCTTCCTTTACTTTGTTACATAAGCCCAAAACGAGCATGAAATTTCATGGGATAACAGTATTGGGAATGTTACAGTACCGTACTTCTGCTGTATTTAAGAACTGTTGTTATTTCGCTTGAATTTTAAAATAAAAGGTGATTATAAAAAAAAAATAAAAAAAACTTCCCCTTCATATATGAACCCCTATTTGGTTATCTGCTCAACCAGTCAAAATGAAAATTCAGACATTGTTATTTGAGGGTATGCACTCGAGATTGTGATGATTAAAAACAATGCAGTTCTCACGGTTACGGTTGCAGTGAAAACATTTCAAAAGGCAACACTAATTTTTTTCCTAATCAAATTAATCAGTGCATTGAAAAAGTAGAAATAGCGTTCGAACGATACACGTATGACGAAAATTGCTGGTTTCCAAAGGACACCTTTGTTATAGACCAATAAAAACACAAGAGAAGAGAGAGGAAATATTTTTTATTACAATTACAAGTTTACAATTATTATTACAATTACAAATTTCGAATTTTTTTCTGTGTAACCGTGAGAGCTCTGATGTTTTAAATCATCACAAGCTCGAGTGCATACTTTCAAATAACAACGTCTGAAATTTCATTTCGATTGGTTGGGCGGATAGGCATCTAAGGGCTCATATGTCAGGGAATTTTTTTATGGCCACCCTGTATATGAAACTAACTATAGTTTTCTTCTCTGTTTCTCTGAATTTTGGGTAACTGAAAAGGGGAATAATTAATCAGCAAATTGAGAGAAAATAAATTAAGGATAGAAATTAAATGCATAGGTGTTTGCATGTATGTACTTAAATTTGAGTTTTTATAAGTCAGGAACTCGGCTAAGGAACTCGTAAGTTTTCCGAATTCATCATTTGTCTTAGCACAGGGGACTTTTGGGAGAATGGTAAAAATCATAAACATGAAAGTATTTTTACTGCAGAAATTCAGCGGATTTTATTTTACGCCATGCCATAGTAAAATGCACGAAATTAAGAAAAAGGGAAAAATTCGTGGAAGTTGTATTGATTACTACATATAAATAATCTTATATAATATAATCTTAATAATCATTTCTCCGAACCAATGTCTTTACGCATGCTGAATTTCGTTTCCCAATAAATGTAACATCTCAAAAGCTGCCCTTCTTTTCGCCGTATAATCCGGCACTGGTCCATAAAAAAACACAGATTGCTAGTAATACTGCCCATTTACTTTCATAAAGAACTATAACAATGGATGCTGTTTAATCAGAGACAGGAACTTATTAACTTCAGCAAAAGATTTGCTTACTATACATATAAGAAATGACTACTCAGTGGACAATATTTTACGCCTATGATTCAACATTTTACCCATGAAAAGCACTCATCACTTTGCTTGTACCAAGATGCCAGAGGTGGCAATACAGAAACTGTTTTGAGCTTTTGCAGTTGTGCTTTTAAATTAAATGATCTTAATGATCTCATTAATCCAGAATAGTAATGCTTTGCTTTATTACACATGCGCACGTTATAGGGCTTTTTTTTGTCATGTTAAATATTTTCTTTGAATGCACTTCTATTTTTTTAAAGAATCTATATAATAATTTGAAAAGGCATTAGGGAAAGTTCGTTTATCCCCTCAAAAACTGTTCTAGATAATTTTATAATAAACTTTAACTTAAATTTTATTATTAACTTATAAATAAAACTTTTAGCAGTCCAAGATGATTAGCAATGGAAGGTTTTCTTAAATGTTTACTATCCTAAATATATTATTATGGTTCATTCAATCAAATTTTCAAAACTGTTACAGTTCGAACAATTTCTGTCAAACTTCTGGCGGTTTCAGACTTCAGAATCTTTAAAGTATCATAACACATGTCTGCGATATTAACATCACGTTACAATTTGTAAATGCTTTAACTTTTATTACGAAATGTTTTACGACGCTATTTTAAAATTACAAAGTTACCGCTTTATTTTTTACCGCGAGGTTTTAGAACTACGATGCTTTCTCCTTCCTTTCTTTTCTTCCACAATGTTATGTACAACGATAACAACATCTCAAATTTCATTTCGATTAGTTGGGCGGATAGTCCTGTAAGAGCTCATATGTCAGGGAAGTTTTTTTATGACCACCCTGTATATGAAACTCACAGCAGTTTTCTTCTCTGCTACTCTGAATCGTGGGTAACTGAAACGGTGAATAATGAATCAGTGAATTGAAAAAAAAAATTAGAATGGAAATTAAATGTATAGTTGTTTGTATGTATATATTTAGCGACTAAAAGGTACGTTTTATGAAATATATTCCATAAAAAAGAGATCTGTCTCATATAAGTCGTTCTTTTGAAATGCATGATGAACTTCATTGAAATGAGTATTATTCTTAAAGCTGAATATTGTGCAATGACTTTTATTTAAAATTGCTTAAACATTTGTGCTACTTACATGTGATCGAAGCTTTTTTTGCAAGGATGGCATTTCTGAATTCCAATTCCTATAGCCTCGGTGCTAAAGACATTTTTAGCGAGGCGAAATCTGTCAAAACCTGTAATAGCGGCAAACCATTTGAGAACCATTTTCATATACACAAAAGCGTATCTCCCTTTCAACACTAGATCCATGCCTTCTGATACGTTATGAACTAGACTTTCAGGATATTCTTCCAAGCTTTCTCCAAATATTGGATCCACATCTGCCATATCAGACTGTAATTGAAAACAAATGACTGTTATAAAATGTTTTGCGAAGATTGTTCCGTTGCCAGCTTCATTTAAATGTTAAAAATTGGCACTGTCAACTATAATATAATTCTGTAAAGTCACGGAATGTTTTATCTTTATTTAAATATTCATCGGAGGAAATAATGTTCTTTCACAGATGCAAATTTTCTTCCACTATAGCCTGACTTTAAACAAATTAGTCTATCAGAGAATGTGAATAAAAATTTTAATTATATTATAAGTTAAGAGATATAAGCGTAGGGTTTATCCTAAGTTTTTAACAGTTATGTTTAGTTAAAGGTACTTTTCTGCCCTTTCTACTTTCAGCTTACAATTTCCTACCAGAATGCGTTTTTAGAACCACATTTAACATTATGAGTAAGAGTGATATTTAAGTCGACGTTCCACTGACTTCGTCAGAGAGCCAAAGTTTCTGACTAGTGCACATTTGCCTTTTGGCTACATCTCTCTCTAAGCTATTACTACGCTTGACCCTATTCCAGACCCTCGATAGCTTCGCCAGCTTATTTGATATTTAGGGGCAACTACTTAGAATCTTGATAGCTTCGGCTATATCTTTTCAGTTAAGCATTATTTAAGTTTGATTTCTTATTAAAAGCCCAAGTAGAGGCTTTGCTGTACGCTCTGAGAAAGGAGCCGACTCTGTAGTCTTATTTTGAATAATAAAGGGTAATTAACCCTGGGCTTTACGTCTCTGTTCCCGAACTGAAGTGATTATTCTCTTATCTGTTCACGAGATTCCTACACATTTAACTGTTAGATAAAAAGGTTGGAGCCCCACATAAGTTATATTAAATTTCCCCTTTATTGTTTATAATAAGCTGAACACTCTTTTTTTTTCACTCTTTCTGAAAATTATTAAGCATATAAAATTGAGTATATGTGTCGTCATTCTTGATTTATGGGCGTGATAAAGGATATGGATTTCTTCTGAAGTGATTGTAAAGTTCGTCAGCTTTAAAACGAAAATTTTATTTTATTATATGAACGTAGTTTAAGTTGTGACTATGTTACGACTCTAAGCACTTTTTACGCAAACAGTACTGACCCTTTTGTTCTGATAGTGGTAAAACATCTGTGCAAGGACCTATTTTCTTTACGCACTCTAGATGCATTTATTTCAAGCATGAAGATGTTATCAGATTCGCCAATAAATATTTAAAACTGTGCAACATCCTTACTATTTCCAAGAATTTTCCTTTTTAGATAGATAAGTAATCATCTTTAATTGGTAATTTGACTGTGATGTCACAAACAAGTTTATTTACATGTAACGTAAAATTTGAAGCAACATTCTAGATTTTAGAGTAAAAGGATGAGCGGGGAAATTTATCTCTCAGGCTGGGCAATGACACATTTACTTTCTGTTGGTTCAATAAACATTGTTTCATGCTCAAAGTTATTTATAACGGTATATAAAAATACCTTCAAATCATGTTTAGATGTTAATATAAAACATATTTAAGATCCCAATAGTGCATAGAAATATTAAAAAATCCGAGGTGCACTCAAGATCAAGCAAATTAGCACCTATCAAAGAAATCATGCCATGATCGCGAAACGACATAAATAATTAGGGTCGTTATGCAAATCCAAATTAAGAGCGATTGAGCATATCACATACTCTGCAACGGTCTTTAATCGCGGCAGATTTAAATAGTGAAGCTCCGTTTACCGTCGTGTGGTTTATCTGCCAAATAATAAAATAAAGAACCTTTTGGATTGGAAGCCAGACCATATTGCAGCCTATATGGCAGCATGCTGTGGTGCAACGGCTTGTTGAAAAGGGATAAATTAAGAACAAGTTGCCTTCTGCTTTGGTTTTGAAATCATGTCATGTCTTCCATATGTATTCTGCGAAAACAAAAATGGGACAGTTCCTATGTCTCCCGTTCTACTGGGCCAATTGAGAAATTCAAATTGCGTTTTTCGTGTCTCGAAAGCGCGATTTAGGATACATATTAGATATATATCATTATTCTAACATATTTTAACACAAAATTATTTATTAAATGACATGCCAGTGTTTGTCCATATTTCGATTCTATGACTCAAATTATGCCCAAAAACAAAATTTTGTAAAATATGGTGCGAAATTTATGGAGAAATTCAAAAATTTATCTTGGCGTATTTTTTTCAGTTCGCGTCAAGAATAATTTACTTGGCGAACTTCTTAATTTATAGCAACCTAATTTTCCTTTCCTTTTTTGCATTGCAGACGAGCGGAAAAAAAGTCGTCGTTCATACTTCGAAATAATTTTAACAAAGCCCGTAAACCACATTTGACGTTATTATCGCTCAAAAAAAAGATGCTAAATTTAAAAATACGCGAATATGTAATTTCATGTTTCTCTTAGAAAATTTTGAGTAAAAAACTCTAATTTTTTGCAGGTGTGCCTAGAAATACATCTTCTTTAAGAGGATGCTAAGAATTTTCTAGGTTGTAATACAGAAAGATTTTCGAAAAATTAATAAAAAATATTTAAAAATTTCAGAAATAAATCATAAAAAATGTGCGAATTATATTTGGATTAAGTTTAAATTTCGAATTCTGGAAGAAGGAATCAAGTAAGTTTAAGAAAAAATGAGATATTAATAAATACATATCAAATTCAATTAACATTAAGGAACTAAAATTCTGAGAGCTAATTATTTGGAAACTACTCGTGCGATTTTTACAAAACTTGGTAGTTTGGCATAATTTGAGTCGTAGAATCGAAATAGGGAAAAATATTGGCATGCCATTTCAGAAAAAGTCCGATTTTGTATCAAAGTACCTATATTAAGACAACGCTATATATAAATCTAATACATATCCTAAGTCACGCTTTCGAGACATGAAAAACGCAATTTGAATTTCGTCAATCGGCCTAGCAGAACGGGAGATATAGAACTGGCCCATTTTGTTTTTCGCAGTGTACCTTTACGTCAATTAAATTTCTATTGTGTTCAATGTCTTCTTCTTGGTGAGATAATTTTATTGACCATGAGTGTACATTTGATGTCAAAGATGTTCAAGGCTTATTCAATCTGTAATAAGTTTCTGCATTTGTTGATTTAAAGTGTATTTTTTATGAGGATTACTAACTTAAATTTCAGAATTATGAAATCAGTGCCAACACAATTTGTCGAGAATGTTTGAGAGAAAAAGCCACCAACCTTGAGGAACGTTTCGTATGTGGTTCCTTTAGTTGTTCCATAGCGTATACTGTGTGACTTTAGAGCCCGTTGAAGTTTCGCTACTGTATCGATGGCAGATAATCTTCCAGGATAAGTCATAAACGAAGTGAGAGTACCAGCATAGCTCCATAAAATCACCATGATGAAGAACCACCAAAAGCAGATAAAGAAGCGGATGCTGTAGCGAGCAGGTGCTGGAGAAGGTGTTCCTGATTCAAGAAATAATAATTCAGGTATAATAAATTACATCGAAGAGAAAACAGAGAAAAGGAATTCGTTAGAATTCATATAATACAGGGTGTTTCGAAATGAATGTCGGGGTTTCAGCGCTTTGTAAACTTAAAGTGATAATTAATACATGAAATGAAAGAGCAACTTAAACAGTTCTGTTTGTTGGTAGGTGCATGTGCCAGAAAGCGCTAGTAGCAAAAATGGCGACTAGTGAACGGAAAGCTTTTTACGTTCTGCAGTTTGCAAAGACCGAATCTGTAGTTACTGTGCAACGTGCGTTCCAGATTAAGTTCAGGTGTGATCCACCAAGTGATAATAACATCCGTGAATGGTATCATCAGTTTAAAAATACCGGTTGCTTTTGCAAAGGGAAGAGTACGGGACGATCAAGGGTTAGGGAAGAGAGTGTTGAGCGAGTGAGAGAGTCTTTCACGTGTAGGTCGAAGAAATTAGAAGGCTAGTTCGGTTCCTAAAGGATCGTGTGTATGTGCCTCCACTACCAGTTGACCCACCCGACCTAAGAAACACGATTGACACAGCTGTTGCAACAATTACACCATAAACACTAATCAACGTTTGGGAAGAACTGGGCTATCGACTTGATGTGTGCCGTGTGACGAATGCTCACCAATGGCGTACATAGTTTGGGACAAGGGGGGACATCTGTCCCTGGGCGCAGCATCCATGGAACGCCAAATTACTGTTACGAAATTTTAGAATGAAATTTTGTTCATTCTTGGCACATAGAAAGGGGCGCAAGATCTTAAGTTGTCCCCGGGCGTTGAAAACCCTAGCTACGCTTCTGGTACTCACATCGGGCACTTGCAAGCTTGTAGGTATAACTGTTTGAGTTGCTCTTTTATTTCATGTATTAATTATAATTTTTTAAGTTTTACGTAATAAATACTAGAAAGCGTTAAAACCCCGATATTCGTTTAGAATCACCCTGTATATTAAACGAAGAGATTAAAATATCTATGGTACCTGTGTTTTTAGGCCCATGTTGAGAGCTGAAAATTACACAAAATGATCTTATTGACAGTGAGGGTAGTTTTAATTTTGAGTTTTAAGTCTGTGTTGATAAGCCAGGAATGTTGGTTACGCAAAAAAGTTCAAAGGTCTCTTACGCATTCAAATTTCATACGAAACAGATGCTCCTTAATTCTTTTCTTCCATAATCACCGAATTACTTAGGCATGAAATCATGCGACGTTTACCTGTCTCCTGAGTTGGTATGTAAATATATTTCAGTGTCATCGATTGCTGAAGTAGAAGAAGTGAAATATACAAACTAAGTTGTAAAGAAGGACATTGCAACATGGATTCCACAGATACCACAGATACAGAAGGGCATTTTTCGAAAAGGCTACCAGACAGAACCTTTAAAAATAATGTTCATGTTGTGACTAATTTTATTGATCCATCAGAATCTCTTAAAAATTCGCTAATATTTTATGTATGTTTATTTAACTTAAATGAATTTAAAACATGTAGCTAAATTTCATTTAATATCATAATTCATTTCCTTTAAAATATCTTTGAAGGTGTTTCTTTATCAGTAAACAAATGATGGGGATAATAAATAATAATTAATACACGAAGATTATTAACTGTTATGCGGATACCAAATTACTCATATGTTTATGGGTTGTGTAAATCATAGTTTAATATTACGTATTAGAACTACCAACAGAAAAGTTTACTTTCAACGCAGAACAGATATTTTTTTCCAAAACTTTTGTGCTGTTGGTATTAGATGTCAAATGTGTAAGTTTTTGAATTTTAAGATCACATTTAAGTACATTTGTTTATCCTTGTCATTTAACTAACATTCTTGAAATATTTGAAAATACACATTTACATGCGCAAGGAAAAAATAAAAGACATTTAGAAATGAGAATAATACATATATAAGTTAAAAAATCGCACCTTGCTGTCCTAGTGTTCGCAGTAAAAACCAGATATTGTAGGCTCTTCTGATACCACTTTTACAAGGAAGTGAATGAGTGATTGCATACAGAACTGCTGTACAAATGGTTAAAGTTGATATAAGACCAATCCATACCTAAAATCGGAATAAATATTAATATTTCTTCATACGTAATACCAAAACATGTAAACGTATTTTTCTTAAATAATCAGGCATTTAAATTCGTATGTTTTTTATTTTTACTTTTAAAAGTTATCTTTCTCCTAGAATATTATAACTTTTCAATTACAGATCTGTACTTCCAGCTTTTGTAGGAGGTGGTTGTTTTTTAATGCGAAACTTTCTTTTTACTCCATTTATATCTGATTTAACTACAAAAGAATTAAAATATACGTATTTGATTATAAATGTTTTGTTTTGATTCTAATGAATGTCCGTTGCCTCGGAGCTTGTTGGAACCTGTTCCAACTTGAAAACTCAAAAATTCGGATAACTGAACATGCATTGCAAAATTTATTCTAGACGGTATAATACTATGCCAAAGATCTCTACAAAATAAACCTTCTGCCTCTTTAAAATACATAACGGTTTTAATTAAATAGGAGTTTTAATTAAATGATCATAAAAACGTATGGAATTGTTTCTTCGGTAAGACTGAAACTTTTAAAACCTTATCTTTATTAACGGTTGCTATAATGATGTGATATTTGCTTTTAGTTTGCACAGTCATTGGTTCTTTGAAGCAGGAGATATGAAAAATGAGAAATGCCTTCCTGGGACGCAAACCTGGACCTCTCGAATACGCGCAGAGTGCGCTAACGTTACATCACGAAAGCACGCTGGGAGGTCGGAGAAAATACCTTATATAATATCGCTTTTAAAGAACGACTGGTGATTAGAGGACCCAATCGCTAAATCTTGGTGGTGACGAAGGCGCCACTACAGAGTCGTTAGATTATTTTGAAGCAAGACGCGTGAAAAATATGCAGTGCCATCGGCGGGATTCAAACCCTGGACCTCTCTAATACGCGTCGGGTATGCTTTCAATTACTACATGAAGGCATGCGGAAGGGTGAGAGAAAGTTTCTTATAAGTTTAACATTACACACACACACACACGCACGCACACGCACACACACACACGCACGCACGCACCACACACACACACACACACACACACCACACACACACACACACCACCACCACCACACACACACATGATTAAATAATAGCAAACGAGCAATCCTAAACTTAATAGGAATGTGTTCATCTAAGCAGAGTATTTCACTAACAGGAAGCTAAAGAAGTTTCTGAAAGCTTAGATGCTAAAAGCTTTAAAGCATTAAATAATTGTCTTATGTCACTGCATTAAAACATAACATGCATTTCATTTTTGCAGTAAACAAAAATTAATAGATCCTTAGGAAGTTACAGATTAGTTCGAGAAACGGTACGAAACTGCAATGGTTATAAATATGAAGACATTTATTTGCAAATGAAATTGAATTACTATTTATAAAATTATCAGACCTTTGTTAAGTCTTTGGTTAAGGGAGTGGTGCAGAGGGAGAAAGTGCTCGCTCTAAGACGAATCTCACCTTTTAGCTCTGTTGCAAAATAAAAGAGGACTTTGTGAAATCGTTTCTAGAGGTGATAATTTAAGCGCATTAATCCCAAGAATTACAAGTTGAATGGAAATTCAGCAGAAAAGTATGGATGACACACGCAAAATAATACACTCATTCATTATTTTAGATGAGAATATGAGAAAACGAAAGGAAAATGTTTCTGTTCGCGGATAATATAGCATCTCATTCTGAAGATTTAAAAGAGAAATTATCAAAATTTGGTTTTTCCTATCCTTTAAGTTATCAGATTAAAGTATAAAGCTTGCCTGTATAAAAATACTTTTAAGGCACATTGTTTTCCAAAGATTTTCTTACATCGTGATGGCAACGAAACGAACGTAGTGCTGAGAATTCACACAGCAAATGAGTGAGTTTCTGAACATTTTATTTTAATGCTTTAAAATAGCAAGCTTCAATAAATGTATTAACAACAATGTAAGTAGCATCAATGGTAATGTAGAAGAAAATAATGAAATAACTGAATTCGTTAGAAGCTGCCATAATTTTCGGTGTAAAAGACTGCAAGTATCCTACTTTTCGGAACCTAACGTACAATAATGCTTTATTAGATGATCCAGTCATTAAACAACTATGTATCATATAAAAGGATAAGAACGTTTAAGTTTTATCCTGAGATTAAAAATGAAAAAAACACAAAAAATTCTTGGAAATGATGAAAATAATGAGAAATGCGTTATCAAACTTTAAATAAGTTTTTAGGAACGCAGGAAAATCATGAAGCATTTTTTGAATGCCTGTGACTGTGGCGGATGGGAAGTTACTATGCATATTGAGATACTGAGAAAAGTATTTTTTTAACCACAAAATTCAAAGTAACACTTTTTAATGCAAAGTAATTCTTTTACTTGAAATAAAGAAAAAAAGAATTATATTAATGATGTAGCATATATATATATACCCAAGGTCACGAAGCATTCGAAGATTCTTTTTAAAAAATCTGATGTGGACACCATATGACTTCCTTGCACGGACGGCCTATTAAATTATACACATTTTTTGCTGCATTTCATCTTATTTCCTCGAATTATTCTAACTTAATAAACTGATCCCCGAAAACAAACTGAAAATGACATCAAAAACTGCAAACTGTCAAATTAAATACCCGGTCAATTTTTGTCGTATGGTAGTCAAATTTCCTGTATTCTTATTTTAAAATTTTCTCAAATATAAATATAGAAACCGGGAGACCGCATTAAAGGATTTCGTTATTTTAAAAATTTGACGTTGCCAAAATATGAACATTTTCGTAATTTAAAACAGTTCTGTCTTTTTGCTACATTTATATTTGCTTCCTCGAATTATTCAGCTTAATCAACCAACCCCTCAAGGCAAATAAAAAATTACATCAAACATTCCAAATTTTGAAATGAAATATTCCGATCAATTTTTGTAGGAGGGGAGTCAATTTTATTTTTTCATAACGAATATAAAAATTTCGCAAATGTAAATATAGGAACCGGGAGAAAGCAGTAAAAGTTAGGTTTCGTTATTTGTCCAAAATTATTTTTTTTTAAATATGACACTGTCAATTTTCCTCTTTTAAAACACTACTGAGTTTTTGCAACACTTCATTTAAACTTGTTTCCTCGAATTATTCTAACATAATTAACTAATTCCTGAAGACAAATTAAAATGATGTCAAAACTGCAACTTTTGAAATTAAATATCCCGATCAATTTCGTCATTAAGTAGATGACTACGACCAACGATTGCGAAAATAAAGGCCGCGTAAGAACTTTTAAGCAAGGTAAGGCTGTAGGTATAAGTTTAGCATTGCCGATTGCAATAAAAAGCGATGTGCACAACTAGATCTTATATCAGTCCCATACACAAAATTTCAACATTCTACAACTTATAGTTTTAAGTTACGTTAGATAAGTACATACGTAAGTACAGACGTCACGAACAAATCTCTTCTGAATGCATTTTAAACCCATTTTACAATTCGTTTTAGAAAAAAAAGAGTCCTTTATTCCGTCCGAACGTATGGATGCCACGCATAAAAAAAAAAAAATCTGAAAGATTCAGATTTTAGATTACGTCCAAGAAAACTTGCCGAACGAAACAAACACTAAACTAAACCTAATACGTACACAAAAACAAACCCAATATAATTCCAATAGTCAACCCAATACAATTCCATTAATCCATCCAGTACAGACCCGATAACCAACATAATACAATTCCAAAAATTCCAATAGCCAACCCAATGCAACTTCAATTACCAACAAAGAAACATTAGCACTAAATTGAAAAGTGAATCGGACATTTTTGTGAAACGACGCAAAACGCCCAAACGAAAGTAATAGTCCTTCGGGACTAAATCCCTTTGGACTAAAAAAGGTTGTCCGAATGTGTTCGGAAATGGTCAAAATGGATATTTCTGTTGAAGAAATATAATACCCGAAATTTTTTGCGATTACAAAACTCCGTTTCTTACATCGTACAAGGAAGCAAAAGTACCTGATGTAGACATCATATGATTCCCTGTTGCTGTCGTTGCTAATACTCAGTTGTCTGACCTATAGTCAGCCCAAGTCCAGGAAATTCCTCTTGGCAAGGAGCACAATTTTACGCCTGTCGTTGGTAACAACATCGAACACCTTGCAATTGACAGCGCGATTTAGCTCAGTTCCGCCCCTAATTTTCAAGAAGAACACCCCAGAGGGACGAGTCTGAGGGTCTGTCAT
>KK119261.1:46176-91304 GCA_000611955.2 Stegodyphus mimosarum | reverse complement strand
ATTAATAACTATAGGATTATATATAACTTTAGGCTTAGCCGCACTTAAACAAATTTTAAATTGTTGATAAATCTACAACTATAATATGCAGGTTAACTAATGGTATAAAAACAGTAACCGGAAGTGAAGAACAACATAATTCAATCATTTAAAAAAAATGCACAATTTACAAGCACATAAGAATAAAGAAACTGAGCTTACTGAGCCGATATATATATGCATACTTTTGTCGCGGCCGATTGCAACCAAAAAGGAAGGTGCACAAATACATGTTAT
The DNA here is from genome assembly GCA_000611955.2 of Stegodyphus mimosarum. NCBI lineage: Eukaryota > Metazoa > Arthropoda > Arachnida > Araneae > Eresidae > Stegodyphus > Stegodyphus mimosarum. Next base: position 91,028 of record KK119261.1, on the reverse strand, counting down.
AGCAGTCCTATATACAAAATTTCAACGTTCTGAGGCTACTCGTTTTTGAAATATGCAAAATACATTCATATACAGGTACATACGTACGTGTAGACGCCACGAAAAAATTCTCCTCTGAGTCCATTTTAAATCAGTTTTATAATTCGTTTGAGGAAAAAGATTCCTTTATTCTGTCCTTACATACAGATGTCACGCAAAAACATTGTTAAATTGCATTCGATAGCTGTCAAAATGGATATTTTCCTTGAAATATGGTACCCGGAACGTTTCGTGATCACAATACTTCCTTTACTTCATACAAGGAAGTAAAAAGTTAATATTCCGAAATTATTTTATCTCTGGTATGTATTTTTTTTCTCGTGTTTGTCACTTTAAAATGAAAAGATGGAAATGTTAATATTTAAATTTGTTTCACGAATTTCATTAAAAGTGCGCTAAAACGCCTTTATATCTATTATAAGAATGCTTAAACTCTTCAGATTTCAATCCATGGCGAGAGTGAAGGTAAATAGATGCGAATTTAAATGTAAAAAGCGAATTTTTTTGTGTTTGTATGGCTTACAATTTAATACCATCTCAGATCCAAATCACTTCACAGAAATTTATGCACGCTCTGTGCACTCCGTTTAAAAGGAAATACTCTTGAAATAACTTCAAGAAGTGATGTCTAAACAATTTTCATATTACAGAGAAAGTTCATACTACTGCACAAAAACTGTTGCTCTAATTATCAGACAGTTAGCAATGAGAACATAGCGGCAAAAGTATTGTCACTAAAAACAGCAAAAGGTGGAATAGTCGTTGCTCGAAACATAGTGGTATAAAAGAAAGCAACCCCAAAACCTCAATTATAAAACATCATTGTAGAAAATAAAGGTGCAATAAAATCTTGCAATTAGAAAACACCATCTTATCGACCTGCCGTAGACTTATTTAAATATGTTAAAAATTATGTAATTAAATCTCTGACGTATATTGCAAATATACAGAGAAATTAAATGATGTTAATGGGTAGTTTAAGTTTATATTTAACAATGTTTAAAAACCCATCGCTGGTTGAAGTGGGGAAAAAATGCATTTTACCTTTTCCATTTGAAATAATATTTCACTGAATTTGATTACTTCAGTCTAGAAATGAGATATGTACACTACTCATGAAAAAAAAAGACAGTTCTATATCTCCCGTTCTACTGGGTCGATTGAAGAAGTTTAACTTGCGTTTTTCATGTCTCGAGAGCGCGACTTAGAATATGTATTAAATTTATATATAGCACTGTTATAATATAGGTATTTTGACACAAAATCGGATTTTTTCAGAAATGACATGCCCAACTTTTTTCCATATTTTGGTTCTACAACTTAAATTACTCCAAATTGCCACGTTTTGTAAAAATCGCACGAGTAGTTCTTAAAACATTAGCTCTGAAAATTTTAGCTCCTCAATTTTTATTGAATTTGGTATATAGTTATTAATATCCTTTTTTTTATTAAACTCATTTGATTCTTCCTTTCATATTTTGAAATTTAGGTTCATTCCAAACAAAATGCGCCCATTTTTTATGATTTATTTTATAAATTCGTATTTTTAAATAATTTTTATTAATTTTTCAAAAAACATTTTGAATTATAACCTATAAGACTTTTGTCATCATCTTAAGTGATAAATAAATGTATTCCTAAGCATACCTGCAAAAAAGTAGAGTTTTTTATTCAAAATTTTCTAAGATATACGTGAATTTACATTTTGTAGCGTTTTGAAATTTGGCGCATTTATTTATTATAAGCGATAATAACGAAAATGTGGTTTACGCACTTTGTTAAAATTATTTGAAAGTATAAACGATGACTTTTTTTTCCGTTCGTGTTCAATGAAAGAAAGGAAAAGAAATTGCATTGCTATAAATTAAGAAGTTCGCCAAATGAATTATTCTTGGCGCAAACTGAAAAAAAAATGCGACAAGCTAAAATTTTAAATTTCTCCGTAAATTTCTCACCAGAAGTTACAAAATTTAATAGCTAGGAACAATTTGAGTCGTAGAATCGAAATATGGAAAAGAAGTGATATGTTATTTCAGGAAAAGTCCGATTTAGTGTCAAAATACCTACACTAGAACAATGCCATATATAAATCTAATATATATCCTAAGTCGCGCTTTTGAGTCATGTAAAACGCAATTTGAATTTCGTCAATAGGCCCTGTAGAACGGGAGATATAGAACTGTCCCATTTTTTTTGAGCAGTGTACATATCTGAGGATATTTATTGAATTTTGTCAACTGAATTGTCATTTCTGTCTAGAAAATATACATATGGATAATATGTACATATCTGAGATATGTTTTACCAAGTGATGTTTTAAAGGTGTTTTTTTAACAACGATATTTTGTACGACGATGTTTTGAAATTGGGAAGTTTTGTCATTGCGTTATTTCGTCGTGCGATTTTATTGTGCTGCGATGTTTCAGAGTAGCGAAGTGTTTTTCCTTTGTTTTTTCCCATTATAGTATAATCTACAAAGCTATTTCATTGTCTCATTGTTTTGTGATGCAATGTTCTCGTCTTTAATATTTCCTCGAGCACCGTAGGGAATATCTTTTAAACTTAATATCTTCTTCGAAATTTACAATGGATTGCATTTAATAATTTACTTAGAAAAGTTGCATGTTTATCTCATGCTAATTTCTTGATAGGGAAGTTTTAAATTTCTTTACGTAAACCATTTTTATATTCTGATGAGTTTTTAATGGATAAACGCTTACTAGAATTCAATCCATTCAGCGAGAAGAAAAATGTCAGCATTTTTAACACCATTTTGATAACAGAAATGGAAATAATAAATAAGCATAAAGAATATTACCCCCTGATCTATCAGTCCTATGAATCCAGTCCAGGTGCCATTGGGTAAACGATTGCCAAACTCATCATCTGTGTTATTGACAGGCTCAGTTCTGAATGGAAAATTTAAGAAGTTATAATTTTATAAAAGTTAAACGTACATGAAGCAAAAATGATTGACATCTTTTTCAGAAACCGTTTGTTTGAGACTTTTCGTATAAATTGTTTATACAGATTATTAAAAATTTAAGGCTTATTTTGAGATCTGAAGGTAAATGAATAATGGTTATAAAAGGAAAAAAAATCAAGAGGAAATTTAAGACAATGCAATGAATCAATTACAGTGCAATGAGCGATCAGTGAATAAACCAGTATACATATGGTAGTTTAAAGTTAAACGGGAATATTTATTTCAAGAGAGCATCAGAGATCTTAATGCAAACTGTTAGTCATGCTCACGAGGAAGGCATATCTACTTTATGTTGGATTCATTAATGTCTCAAAGGAAATTCAGTTACTCATTACTATCGTGTGTGGCAACAAGCAGCTGTATGCGCGTTTGCATGTACAGCCTAAATGTTTCAGAGAATCGGTCGTATGCTACTACTAAGGGCATAGTTTACAGCGCTCATTACGATTTATTTTAGTTTATACCTTGTTGGTTAAATTTCGAAAAATTCTAACTAGAGAACTACTAGGTAATTTGAGTTTTGCTAAAAGAGTTTTAGCCTACACAGCATATTATGATGAAAGTTTTTTGTGAATAAAAACTGAAGAGTAAATGAGGCTCGTTGAAGATTTTATGCCTTTATACGGGGAAGAGGTTCTTAAAAGAAAGGTTTGTGCCATTCAAAACTTTTGAATGGCACAAAGAGTTTAACGACTATCGCACTTTCGTACAAGACGATTTTGGTTGAGGTGGAACTGATCTAACTGCAACCTTTTCTGTAAACACATGGAATTTAAATTGTCCCTCATTAAAATCAACGGTAACATGTCGTCAACTTATGTAGTAGACACATAGTTTTGTAGGAATCGTGAATACAATCATTAATGGATACCTACAGTTTTGGGAATGGCCGCCCGGACGAACAGAAGGGCCCGAGTTCGAATCTCGGAGAAGGCATGAATGTAAATTGTCTGTATATTCATAAGAATAACGGTGTCCATCCGTTAGATGCCTCCATAATAAAATGACCCCTTCTTCTGGCCTTAGTAGTGGCCAAATCTTAAAATGGCGAGTTGGCTAGTGCTCGCCATAAAAAAAATTTTCAGAATGTCAGTGTACATTGCATACAGAGACTCTTATCTGTCTTCAATCCCAACTAAGGCTTCAGTTCCTTAACGCTTTAAAGGAAAGCTTTGGCACGGAACGCCAACATTTTCTCAAAATTATTTTCCGCGGATTGTTTCATCTCTAATAGCAATCAATCAGTAACATATCTCAGACTGCGTGAATTCGACTTGAAGCATTTTCAAACCTCTGTACATCTCAAAAGAAATGGTGCGTCATCAAGAGCTATTTTTATTTTCCTTTAAAAACTCAGAAAAATAAGGCTGCTTTTGCTAACGTAAAAGTTTATTTTCAACTATATTTCACAACTTATTACAATGAAGGTGCTAAGGGACCAAAACAAGCTAGGTAGTTAAATTATAAAAGAAGAGTTGATCATATTTACATAGCATAACAGCAACAACAATTTTGGCATTCCGTCATTCCGCGCCTCGTGAACTTCATCACATTACAAGTCCTCCCTCCCCAGAAGTGGGGCCGGGGAGTCAACCCCTTTCCCAGGATCTTGGAGGGATCTACGCAAAGCAGTCTAAACAACGGGGACTCAGTGGTCGTTAATTTTTGCTACTTCCCAGTCGCTCGGGCTGCCCGTCACAGAGGGTCATTACACGGGGAACCCGTGGCGCTACCCTCGAGCTACTAGAGCCGCTCTGCTCTAAGACTTGCCGGACTAAGGGACCTTTCTGGAGCCCCCAGAAACACAAGGTTCGTAATTTGCATACCCTCGTGGCCGAGACTGCCTAGGAACAGATCCTAACCAGTAACTTCGCACAGTTCTCTACGCCGGCCCCCGAGGACGTTACTTAGCATAACCATCTATCTACGTGCCCCGCCTAGTCAATGTCGGCACTACAACGCCAACCAAACCGCATTACAGGTCTAGGAGTTCAATCCCCTTCCTCGCATCTTGGAGAGAATCGGCACAATCGCCATACGACGACGCTGGTCCTCTAAGTGCTACCTGCCAGTCGCCCGGACTGTCCGTCGCAGAAGGCCATTACACAGCAAACCCGGGATGCTACCTCCGGGCTACTAGAACCACTCTGCTCTAAGACTTGTCGGATCCCGGACCGGCCAATAAGTGACCTTTCCGGAGCTCCCAGAACCACTAGGTTCGTTGTTTGTATACCCCCGTGGCCGAGACTGCCTAGGTACAAATCCTACTCAGAGTTCTCTCCGTCGATGCCGGGGGGAGATTACACAGCATAAGAGAAAGGTACTAATTTGCTTATCAGCTTTGATGTAATAAATTGTTAATTACTGCATGTTTAATTTCAGGATAAATCAGTGTTAGCAAGTAAACAGAGCAGAAATGCGTCTCATCTGCCAATAGAAGAAATCGGTCAAGTTATATTTAACTTCAACGTAGACTATTTCTGTTACGCAATTTTTTTTGAATAATAAATACTGTATATAGTTGCTTGAAATATACTGCAAATCGCTTTTAGCTACTGACATTCTGAATAACTGAGTTCATTTAGAAATTCTGGTAGATGTAGGTGAACATAATTAACGCTACAATACACTTTTCTTCTTTACAGCTTCTGAAGTGTTATTTTTAGAGATCCTTCCGATATATATTATCGTCATATACGTTAACAAATAATACAAGCTATACACTGCATTTTATATGAAGCGAATTCCGTCTTTACACTAGCCGCCTTAAATATTATTACAAAAAAGGAAAAATATATAATAATCTCAATGAATGCCAATAGTGTAATTTCATGGGTCAGTGTAATAATTAGGAATTAAATAGAGATGAAAAACTGCGTTTATTGCTTTGAAATTGCTTAGTTTTTTAATCAGTATTAGGTAGATTAAACCTGAAAGAAGAAATTAAATATTCTACTCTTGGTCCAGTCCACTGGCGTGTGGAAGATAAAAATATTTTATTTCAGGCTGTGACAACACATTACTTTTAAAACGCTGAGTTTATTTATTAAATTTCAAAGATACATACCCTACGCTTTTCTGAGAGCAAACTAATAACTTTTAAAGGGTTGAGGGTTTTAATAAAAATTCTTTATATTCTCAGGGAACAGGAAACAGGTAAGAGACAAGTGCGAACTTCAAAATTCGGGCACACTTCCAGGCACACATATTTGAGATGGAAGACTACTTGTATTCAAAATTCAGTGGCTGTAAGTGCCACCTTTTAATTCACAGTATAGGGAACATATATAAATACACGTACTTTTTTTTTATTTAGGTGGACCCGCAGGCTCCTGAAAAAGGCCTAAGTCCTCATCCCTAAGTACAAGTGGAAGCAAGGCTGGCACCTGAGCATCGCCGAAAGTATATATTAGGTATCGCTGGGCCTTGCTGATTATTAATATTCCGTCCCAGTTTTGAAGAAAATACCAACTCATTAAACATTTCGAAATCCAATAATGACATAGAAAATGCTTATAAAAATAATAAAAGAATGAGTGCACTCATTGTTACGAAAGTAACTGGAAAGGTTTTACTCCTCATCTTATTTTTTATCCTTGTTTTACTACAGTGAAAACTGACAAACAAATAACACAGTATAGAAGTTTGAATTTAAAAAGGATTAGATGATCTACGTCGATACTTTGACGGCAAAAATATGATAACCCTTCCATGACGTTACATTATTTTTAAAACGGTAATTAAAAAGGAAAAAATCATATTCTTACAAAAGCAATTAAATTGATATTTAGAATTTCAATTTAATTTATTTTAAGGTATATAATATTTTAATTGGATAATGAATCATGTGATTGTTCAAAAATCATCATCAATTGTAATTTCGCTTTAATATTAGTTGTAATTTTTTCTTAGAATGAAATTTTTACTAGCTAGGAGAAGAATTGTTACATTATACCATAAAAAAATATTGATTTCGTTAGTGACAAATACCTGAAATTGAGTTTTGATTTCAGAGTTGAAAGAATTTCATACTCCATGCCTTCGTAACCCTCTCCATCTTTCGTCCTCGCGTAAAAGGGATGCTCCTGAAAATACAATTGTTTCTTTTAAACTTAACAGTAAATGCGAGAAAGACCAATTATTGCTCTCCAGAATTCAAGGAATTTTTGTTATGTTAGATTTGCAGCAGTGTTAAAAATTTTAAACCTATTAAATTAACTTAAAATTAAGCAAATATCAATTTTAGAATTAAAAAAAGAAAGAAAAAGAATCTTGAATATTTTATTTGATTGGAGAAAGGGATTCTGTGTCTGTTTTCCTTGAAATGCATAGGGTGCTTCAATAAAAAAAAGTCGTTCAGTGTTTCATTTTCATCTAATTCTGAATTTGATACTATTGAATTTCGTTTGTGTATTGTCCTAAAAGAATTCACTTGAACATCAAGGAATTTATATTTTTTAATCAGGAAACGTGGCTTGAGATTTTTTGTTTAACACTTACAATAAATTATAATAATTAAATTTAATTTTCAAATATGGAGGCGTTCTTAAGGAAAAGATTGTGAATTATTACGATTTAAAAAAAGCTGCGATATACACCTAGTATGTAAATTTTACACCAATAAAATTTTTTAAATTCTCATCCCATCTCAACTCTGCGCTGTGTTAAAAGCTTCCAGAAAGAATCAGATCTTGCAGAAGTATCAAGATGTTTCACAGAAATGGAAAAGTAAAGATTTAAAAATGCTTAGTAATTTATTAGAAACACCTAAGTACCAACGTCCTAGAACTGTGACTAGAATCTGGGATGAACACCACAATATCTGACGATTCGTCAGAGCTCAGATGTTGCCAAGAACTTTTCTGAAACAAGTTTAATATTTTTTATTAAAATTTGAACAAAATCTGTAGTTTGCATATCACTAAAGATATTAATTTTGTTTTATTACCTTTTGAAAAAAAGATAATAAACAATAAATATATTTGCCACTCAGGCGGTACAGTGGTTAGGGAGCCCGACTGCAATACCAAAGGCCCCGAGTTCGAATCCCGGAGAAGGCATGGACGTAAAATTGTCTGTCCCTTTACAGGAGGTAACGGTGGCCGCCTATTAAGTACCTCCACAATAAAATGACCACCGCTTCTGGATTTAGGAGTATAAGATATTTCTTCTACCTTCTTAACATGTTTCGTGGTGGAATGGTGAGCTATTGGGGAAAAAACATATTTTAATGAGCATTCTTCTTGTGATTTATCCCTAAGTGTTAATTTCAGTAAAACTGAATCACTGAGTATGGCAAGTTTAGTCTCATCCCAAAACGTACTTACTTGTAACATTACAAAAAAAAAAAAAATCAAACAAGAAAAGCATATTGATATTCCTACAGAACGTACATCTAGAAAAGAAACTTTAAGTAATCTATTTCTAAAATCATCAATTCTTTTGTCTGGTGAGTGTACTACATGTAGGCCTTGTGACGATGTCCATTCACCAAGTCTGTTTGTCAGAGCACAGTTCCCGTCATGTTTCATTGAAGGACCGATGATGGAGAGTGTCATGTCTTTAGATTTCTGAAATAACAGAGAGGAGCTCCAGTAAGCATTTTTTGAATTTAAGAAAACATAAAACAAAATGGCAATCTCAAGACTTCGGATTGCAGAGATGTTACCATTAAATAAAAAACATAAAATAAGCTAGAAAATTGAAAAATATGAAACTTGTTGATTTCAGTAACTTCAAGCATTCAAGCTGAGCCGTTACCACATGTCTACTAGTTAAAGAATTAGTGTCACAGAAATTAATGATCTTAAACATATAATATTATACGGGGGCTGTTCGCACATTTTTTACTTCGTTTAAAAATCTTCTCTTTGAGATTTTGTTTAACTACAACTCAATTATTGTAATTTTTGAAAGTATCAATTATCGTCTGCTACTTTACAGTTTTGTTTTGATGTAAAATTTTGCTTTTAAAGAAGCGATCGATAGAAGGCTTGTTTGTGTTCTTTCAGAAAAAATTATTCATATCTAGTTATTTAAAAATGTTGTGAAAGCTGTGAATTTTCGATATCTAAAGCTACGACAGCTAATGTTGCAACAACAAAGGGAAAAAAATCCTTTAAGTCAAGTGGAAGTTCCGAATATGTATCCAAGGAAAACACTGAATGTATCCAATATTGCAAAAGCAAGATCTTTAATGTTTAAAGAAACTCCACCAATTCAAAGGACTGTTGCAAAATTATTGAAATGCTCAGTGTCATTTATAAACAAAGTGATAAATGTTGATTTGAATTTTAAAAAGGCGAAAAAATATAACGTGAATCCCCTTTCTGCACAGCATATCGCTGAACACATAACGCGTTGCAACATTCTTTATGAGAAACATATATCCGGACAAAAATGGAAAAACGTTGCCACAGTAGACTAAAGTTGGACTTACTTAAATGACTGCAATAAAAAGAGATGAATTTATTACCATCAGAAACATAGTTCAAGGAATCTAAAGAAAGTTTGTCCTAAGGGATTTATGATGGTTGCTAGTTTTTCATATAACGCCAAATTAAAAATAAAGAGAGTGGAGAAAAATGTTACGATCAGCTCCACATATTATCAAAAACTTATTTTATACCCAGTTTTCAAATATGGAATACTTTCTCTTTACACACAGTGTGATCAATCAGTAGAATTGTATCAAGACAAAGCAAGCAGTGACACATCAAAATCTACTGTTAATTTTCTAGAAAAAAGGAAGAGGCGGGTCCAAGAAACGGTTATCAAGAATATGTCCTTCACTTATATCCCTACTAATTCTCCTAATCTACCACTAATGTTACGCTTCTGAACTTGTCGAAAGTCGACTTACAACCTCCTCAGACTGTTCGAGAGCAATGGGATATACTTCTTCCGATACTACAAAAGAATACTCCTTGCAAAAGCTGTTCAAGAGCAATGGGATATCCGATACTACAACACTTCACTATATCACAACAGATATCCGAAACTACATTTCTTCCGATACTACAAAAGGATTACAAAAGGATACTCCTTGCAAAAGCTGTTCGACAGCAATGGGTATACTTCTTCCGGTACTACAAAAGGATATATTGTCTTGGAAGTTACGGTGCTTAAAGATAGTAAAGAATAAGGGTTTATCAAATAGAATATTTAAAACATAAAAATGTTATTAAAGTATTTCTATAATTACAATGAAAATTGTCTAAAAAACGTGCGTATGTATTAGCTTTAGTATTCAGAATGAGCTATTCAAAATACTAAAGAAAAAATATTTTCCATGACATTATATAACCATTCAATGACGCCACATGGAGAATTGTAAGCATTTTAATAAAAAAAAAAACTCTGAATTATGTAAGACTAGATGTGAATTTGTTTTCCTAAATTGCTTGCACTCAAAACACGCAAAATATTTTCTTTAATGGCGATATTTTACATTCTACCATTCATGAATCAATAAACCCATGAATTGGAAACAATAAATACCTTGGAGAGAGATTTCTTTCAAAGTGCTTAAAAACAATTTGGATAAAATAAATCATGGGGGAGGTTACTGTAGGGTGAACATGGGATAATAATTTTTATAGTAATATAAAGTTGAATATTTGCAAAATATACGTAATTGTGCTCTAGTTGTCAGATACTGGAAATACTAAATGCCTTATTAACTTGATTTTGTGCATTGGTATTTTGATATATCAAGAGTTAAGTTAAATGTAAAGACAATGATGTAATTCGCTATATTAACTTCTCAATAAGATTCATTTTATACTTTTTAGCTTGAAAGATTAACATAGCTTTATTAATTAAGCTCATTAGTATTTAATTTTATTTACTACTCAAAGTTAATTGTTCTTGTATGAGCTAAGTACATAGAAAATCATATTTTTTTAGTTATTTCTTAATGCATATAATATTTACATATATATGTATGGCTTCTGATGTATGGCTAAGGCTGTTCGCACATTTTTAGACGACTTCATTGTATTTAGAAAAGTATTTTGTGTCTTAAATGTTCCATTTGATAACCCTTATTCTTCACTATCTTTCTACACCGTAATTTAAAAGACAATAAAGCTTTTTAATTTACGTAGTAAAAAGGAAGTATTATAATAGCGAAAAATTTCGGGTATCATATTTCAATGAAAATATCCGTATTGACCGCTATCGAATGCAATTTAACGATGTTTTTGCGTAACATCCGTACGTAAGGACAGAATACAAGACTCCTTTTACTTCCAAAAATAATGAAACTGATTTAAAATGGATTACGAAGAGATTTTTTCGTGACGTTTGTGTTTACGTACGTACGTAGGTATGTATGTATCTCGCATAAATCAAACTAGATTTAGTAGGAAAGAGTAGCCTCAGAACTTTGAAATTTTGTATATGGACTGCCATAACATGTAGATGTGCACCTCCTATTATGGTTGCAATCGGTCGCACCAAAAGTATATAAATATATGTGTATATATATATCTATTCTGCTACTCGGCTCAGTGAGCTCAGTTTTTTTATTCTTATATGTTAGTAAATTGTGCATTTTTTGCTTTAAAAATGATTGAATTATGTTGTTCTTATCTTCCGGTTAAGGTTTTTATGCTTTTAGTAAATCTGCATGCAAGATTTGTAGAATTATCAACAATTTAAAAGTTGTTTAAATGCAGCTAAGCATAATCATTTTTCCCATTGCAGCCATATTTGTTTTTATTTAAAACCTAGGAGAATAGTGGATTTATTGCCAATCTAAAGAAACTAAGCTTCGCAACAGCAAAGATAACGCCTTCTTTTGTTATTGCGAATTAAATCATGCTTAATCCATTCTGGAATTTATTAGAGGAAATATGTGTTTAAGATTTACTTCGTAATTCTTAATATAGGTATTTTGAGTTTTTATGTACTTTTGCCTTGTCGTGAAATGAGAACTGAATTAATTGAATGAAAAATACGGAATCGTCTGTGAAAAACTGTTTTTTTCTTTCTTTTTTTTTTGTTTGTTTAATTTCTTTTATACATCGTTTTAGATTTATTGTAGTATTTGAATAGAACATGTGGCAAAGATTAGATAATTTGTCAGATGATATACGTAATTTTTGTGCATTCCGAGCTATAAAATGAATGAGATGCAAGGATGCTGGCAAGTGAACCTAGAGCCAGAGTGTCGCTATGGTAAACAAATACAGTAAATTTTAAAGTGCGTTTATTCTATTGTGGTTTATGCGATACCGACGAAGTAGATTTAATTCAATGCAATAAGCTTAAATGAAATGCAAAATGCGTATAATTAGATATTCCATACAAGGAAGTCATGGGTGTACACATCATATTTTGTTTAGTATCGTAAGAGATATTTTATCCCATTCCTCTTGATTAGCTTTTTAAAGGCTAATGTGGCTAGTAGGTTGACGTTTAGACAATCCGCATTCTAATGTTCAAAGCCCAAAAATAAGTGGATGATACATCAGGAGATTTAGTAGGAATATGAGCGAAAGGTATGACCTTGATACAGGTTTCTTGTTCCATTTTTACTTCCTTGTAGGAAGTATTGTAATCGCGAAAAATTTCGGTTATTATATTTCAACGAAAATATCTATTTTGACGACTATCGAATGCAATTTAACGATGTTTTTGAGTGACATTCGTATGTAAGAACAGAATAAAGGACTCTTTTTCTAAAAAAAAATATCTATATATATATATATACAAAACTGATTTAAAATGGATTCTGAAGAGATTTTTTTCGCAGCGTCTGTACGTACGTGTGTATGTATGTACCTCGCATAACTCAAAAACGAGTAGCCTCAGAACGTTGAAATTTTGTATATAAGACTGCTATAACATGTAGATGCGCAACTCGCATTTTGTTGCAATCGGTCGCACCAAAAGTATATAAATATATGTATATATATATATATATTCTGTTACTCGGCTCAGTAAGCTCAGTTTTTTTTATTTTTATATGTTAGTAAATTGTGCATTTTTTGCTTTAAAAATGATTGAATTATGTTGTTCTTATCTTCCGGTTAAGGTTTTTATGCCTTTAGTAAATCTGCATGCAAGATTTGTAGAACTATCAACAATTTAAAAGTTGTTTAATTGCGGCTAAGCCTAATCATTTTTCTCTTGGCGAACGTATTCGTTTACATCTGAAACCTAGGAGAATACTGGATTTGTTGCCAATCTAGAGACACTAAGCTTCGTAACAACAAAGCTAACGTCTTCTTTTATTACTGCAAATTAAATCATGCTTAATCCGCTCCGGAATTTGTTCGAGGAAATAAGTGTTTAAGATTTACTTCGTAATTTTTAATATAGATATTTTGAGTTTTTAGATATTTTTGCCTTGTCGCAAAGTGAGAATTGAATTAATTGAATGAGAAATACTGAATCTTCTGCGAAAAACTGCTTCTTTTTAAATTTTTTTTGTTTGTTGAGTTTCTTTTACACATCGTTTTAGATTTATTATAGTACTAGCCGCTGCGCGGCCAGCCTTCGTCTGGCTTTTAAGTGTACCAGAAAAATGCCTAAAGAGAACACCAAACATTAAATTTGAAAACTGCACAGAATTTTACTCTGCAGAACAATTTTATCGAAAAAGAAACAAACAACAACGGAAAAAAAATTCAGTTAAAAATGATTTCATATAAAAAGCATACAACGAAATAAGCAATATCCCTTAATACGAATATTAATTATCCTAATAAATAAATTAACCACCTTCCCTTTGCAAAAGCTTAAGAACTCAAATGGTATAAACAGATTAAGAACTTAAACAGATTAAAAAATATCATACAAAACTTTTTTATAATTAAAATTACATATAATTAAAACATAATATTACAATGGAATAAGCAATATCCCTCAATACAAATGATAGTTATCCTAATAAAGTAATTAAACAATTTACCTTTGCAAAAAGAAGCAACTTTTTAATTTCTTAAACTTTTCAGTCTCTTAAGAACAGTAACATAAGAAATACGATGAAAAATTGTTGCCAAACCGAAATTTTTAAAAGAATGAAACTATTCAAAATGATGCAATTTTATCAAAAATCTATCAACTACAATAAGAAAGGAAAATTGTTGCCAAAACTACATTTTAAAATATATGAGATGTGAGAAGTGTATTCGGAAGCTTCATTTAAAAAATTAAAAAAAAATAAGGATTTTTTAAAAGGAGTGTGTGTGTGTGTTTTAAATTCCTTTTTTAAAAGGAGTCGAAAGGATTATAGTTCAACGTGTCCAAAAATCAAAGGAAAATAAACAGCAGATTTTTTAAAATAAGTTTTTTTTAAAAAAATTCCGCGGAAAAGGGGTTAAGCTCACCTTCCTAAATAAATTCCTATTTAATCTATTTACTGAAATACGAAATTTATTTTAAGTTCGTAAAATAGCTAAGTGTCGAAAAAGTGTCACGAAAATGTAAAAAGGAAATGTATAGAGTGAAATCTCGCTTTCCTGTAGCCCATTATGTCTCAAAATGACGCGATTTGGTCACAAAACATAAAATAAAAATAAAAAATTTTCTAATTTTCATAAATTCTAATTCGAATTTCGAAAAAATCGCTTCGAGGTGCACTGGCTCTTGTGTAGATACACCTATGTACGAAATTTCGTGGCCCTGGGTCTATTAGCTTACTCGCAACACGAACGAAACACACACACACACGCACACACACACGCACACACTCACACACAGACAGACTCTTTGTTTTATTATATGTAGAGATTTGAATAGAAGATGTAGCAACGATCAGGTAATTATCCAGCTGATATACATAATTATTTGCATTCTTGATGAGTTATAAAATGAATGAGATGTAACGCTGTTAAGTGAAGCTAGCGCCAGAGTGTCGCTGTGGTAAACAAATGTAGTAAATTTTAAAGAGTGCATTTATTCTATTGTGGTTTATGCGCTATCGATGAAGTAGATTCAATTCAATCCAATAAGTTTAAATTACATGCAAAATGCGTATAATTTAATATTTCGTGCAAGGAAGTCATGTGGTATACACATCAGATTTTTTCCTTGCTTTGTCTTGTACTGATTGATGTCACTGTGGGTAAAAGAAGGCATTCCATATTTGAAAATTGTGTTTTAGAATATATTGCTAATAATACGTGGAGTTACAATCATAAATTCATTTGAGAAACTTTCTTCAGATTTTTTTAACCATGTTCTAAGTTTTTCTCTTCTCTTTGATGGCAATAAATGGATGTGTTTTTATTGAGCTCATTTATATATACCCAAGATTTACATATTATGACAACATTTTTACCCGAATAGTTGTTTCTCATAGAGAATTCTGCAGTACTTTCTGCGTTTGGCGATATGTCGTGGAGATCTACTATACGCATTGCGTTTTCCCCCCTTTTTAAGATTTAAATAAGCATTAATCACTTTGTTTACAGTTGGCATTGACCGTTTTAATGATTATACAACTGTCCTTTGACTTCAAAGATTTTCTTTTGACATTAAAGTTCTTACCTTTGTAACATTCCGTTTTTTCATTGGATATGTATTTCGAACAATTGTTTCTGTTTGAAACCAAAGTTTGACGTTTTTTTCCGTTTTTATTGGCAATATTATCTATCATTACTTTAGACACCGAAACATCATAGCTTTCATAAAATTTTTAATAACTAAATACGAATAGTTTTTTTTTCGGAAACAGTACAAACATAGCTTTCCGTCTATTGTTTTCTTAAAAGCACCGTTTTGCATGAAAACAAAATTGTCAAATATAAGACAATTATTTGCACTTTCAAAAATACAGCTGCAAGTCCAGTTGTGATACAGTCCGGAAGTACGTTCCTTCGAATTGCAGTTAAAATTTTTTTTTTCTAAGCAGGATTTTTAAAATTTTTTTATAGCAAAGCAAAGCCGTCTAAAATATTTGCAAACAGCCCTGTGAATATATATCTGCGTGTGCGTGTTTATGCGTGTACCGCATTTCCTGGCGTATTTTCCCTCTCATTTTTAAACTCATTTTTTAACTTACTAGATTCTGAACGTAAGTTTCCCTCTCCTATCTTGCACATAGATTTTCTTCTCGGGGCTAATTTATTGGTAACCTTGATCATTTTTATTTTTATTCAATATTCAGTTTGTATTTGTGTTTTGTATTAGAATTTGATCCATTTTATTTTCAATTGCATTTATTATTTTAAACATATTTTGTGAAATTTTCCGTTAAGCTACTCAGATGCGGCTGTTTTTTCACGCTTCCGAAACAGGTGATTTGACCTTATTTCTGTTAAGTAAGTTTCAGCTCGTTGAAGCACTAAGTGCAGCTCGTTGCAGCCTTATCTATTCCTGATGTATTCGATCTTTCGAAATCCGTTTCCTTTTTCCCTCCGATGTCCGTCTTGGCACTGCTGTCAAGGCTCATTCAGTTGAGGTGCCGCAGGGGCTTTACAAGACAACTGAGCCGAACGCTTCGCACTGTGCTTGTTATTCGTGACTTTCTCATAATCAATTTGATTCATTGTTTAGGATCGAGAATCACACTAAGCAGTGTAGCAGGAATTTTAAGAATCGTGGGGAAAGAAAATAATCATAGCGCAATTTAATTTAAAAGTTCTAAAATTCGGTGAAGTTAATGGTGTCTGAATGCCAGTAGACAATTTGGTGTTCAACTTCCTCTGATTCAAATACTAGAGAAAACAAAAAGATGTCACATTTTCTTGTAATCAGCTTAAAATATTCTAGTGAAGTAAAACTAGTATCTTTTTAACACTTTTAGATAATTGTACGATTAAATTTCATTTTCATTAATTCAGGTAAAATCAGAGTTAATTGCATTTAAATAGCAAAATGGTAAATATAAAAAGTGGTAAAGAAATAAATTATATAACATTTCAGAATTAAATAAAATAATAAAAAGCATAAATTTGAATTTGCACGAAAATTAGTTTTATTATATCATTTATAAAATCTTAAATTCTTCAGAAATATTTCAGATAACTAATAAAAAGATTATCCAAAATATAGCTTTCGAGACCGTAATAAGTAATGAAAAGACATAAATAATAGCTCGTCGTTCTGAAAAAGATGAAAATGCATCTATTCTAATTCTTATCATACCAAGTTATCCCTCTGCATGACATAAAGAGATCTCCAGCACATTGTGGAAGCGTTGAAGTGCAGGAGTTCATCCATTTTCACATCCTCCAAATCAAGGAATATCCATCGGAAAAAACAGGGCATTGGCAGTGTTTCCTTAATTCTGTAGGCCTGTAGAATTATCATTAATTACTGTACCAGTACATTTAAAAATTTAAACTACCAACAGTTACACAAAATGTTATATGAGGTTTTAAACTCTTTTCTGAAAATGTCTGCATGCTCTTTAAAAGCAGACTCTTCTTAGAATTAATAAGAGTGCACATTTATAAAATGTAATATGCCTAAATTATATGTTGGAAGGGATGTTCTTCGAGTTCTTCCAGTTCAATCTGAGTATCATCACATTCATAGCGACATTACGAAGCACATTCTTATCTACACCTCTGGATGGCAGCAATGATGCTCATTTTCAACTAAGGTATGCACGGTTTGTTTTACAATCTCCGTAAAATTGAATACTGGTAAAAGCTGGAGATATCGATGAGCACAATCTTTGGATAGTACGTGTCCAATAAATTCTTCCAGCACCTTCATGTGAAATCTATTAAATGATTCACAGTCTTTGGATAGTATTATGTGTCCAATAAATTCTTCCAGCACCTTCATGTGAAATCTACTAAATGATGCTTCTCGTCATCTTGCTATACCTGGGAGTGATGTTGATTCTCCTACATTAAAGAAGTGACCTGCTAAACAATATCTTAGTAGACTTCTATATCTAAGGATGTTTAAAAATTCCTGGAAACAAAAGAGACGCAAAATTATATTTCATCTGTAAGTAAAACTTAATTATTTATTCAAAAGTCAGGAGGTAAAGTCACTATAGTGACAGACTGGTTACTGTGGTGGTTATTGAAAACTGCTAGTGCGTCAATGCACATGCATCAGACCTTTCATCCTTATAAGCAGTATTTTTAGGTGAAATAGAATCACACAAAATTGGCTTACTCGGAAATCCTGTTGTGTATTTATGACAAGAAACGAGGAATGTTAAGCACCAGAATATCATCCATTGTGGGGGTTTCAATGAATGACTTGGTGTATAAAGCTATCTTCTTACGAAAGCTGTCACACAACTAAAGACACAAGTACTAATCTACCATACATGAATCTTCATGAACTTAAAACTGTTAAGTTGGACACAAATTAAATAATGGAATGAAGACGTATTTCATTAAAATGCACAGAGATCTTGCGATTCTGAATGCATTGATTGTTGTTTCCAAATCCTATTTATTAACTTTAATTCTTATCTAAATCTGAGCAATTTTTATCAAAGTTTTTTGTCCTTTATTCGCAGAAATAAATCTTACTTTCTCTATTATAATGTGCCACAGCCGTCTCGTGCAAAGTAGTGATTCGAGAACATGATGTCATGTTCTCGAATCACTACTTTGCACGAGATGACATGTCACATGCTAACTGGGCATAGCTTGGCTCACGTACTACTCCTGGATAAAGTATGGGTTTTTATGATTACGAATGAATCTGAGGAATGGAAAGATTAAAATCAGTCAATGGGGAAGGAGGATGGGTAACAGAGGCTCGGAATATTTTGCACTTGCATAACTGGATGTTTCGCATAACTAGATACATTTTTAAAGTTGCACTCCAGAAAATATTTATCTAATGACACCTCATTTTATCGCAATCTAATTACAATATCATTTATAGCAATATGTAAGTCATACATAATTGAGACGTTACGTTAAAACTTATTTATTTACGTTTATTTACATTTATGTTAAAACTGCAATAGCATAAAAGGATAAAAAACATTTCCTTACATACAAAGATAAAGTCATTAAAATTTCAGGTACGTTGGACAAGCAGGAAGGAAGGTATTTTGGGACTCCAAGCAAAGGTTAATTTATTGCCAGAATTCAGTTGTTCCAGTCTCTGTGATATTGGTCACGACAGTGTTAACGATGATGTAGAGGTTATTTTAATTTTCTAATAATTATTTTTAATTTTGAAACCATTTCCTTTAAATTCTTAATTTCCACCTACAACTCTTTAGAATCGCATTTTATGTAAATGAAGTAGAACCACTATTTAATGGGAAATTCAGTCACTTCCTTAGAAGAGCTCAGAATTTCTCAGTAAAGTGTGTTCTGCCGTCTAGCCACGACGTTACTTTAAGCCTATCTTACTATGTTCGGCAGTGGGCTAACGTGCCTGTTAGTATTCTTCGGTGAAATTTAATTACAGGCCAACTCGGTTAGTTATCACTGTATAGCTTCGGTTAAATTTGAATTAGTTAGAATTCGTTTAGTTTCTTATTGTCTATCTTAAGTTAAATCCAAGTGAAGACTTCCCTGTAAGCCCAAGAGGAGTCGAGTGCATTATTTCTATGAGTGAATAAAAGGTTATTTTAAACCTTCTTTAGACTTATCTTTATAGTTGGAAGAAGATCAGCGAATAGTCGCTAGACTCTTCACTAAATTCTAGTAGCTAAGAACATGTAAATTAACTAGAAATCTATAATACCATTCAGCACAGCAGATTAAACCTCGAAAAGATTTTGCCAATACGCCAAGACGGTATAACCATTATCTGATGCGCGTTGAAGAAAACGAATGGAATTTTGCGCTTCAAGACAAAAGAGCGTAACTAATTATAATTAAGAGATGGTATCTCGCTAGATCTGTTTAAATCAATTTATAGCTAAATATGTCTCTTCTCTGCTTATTATTACTTATTATTACTGAATACTCTACTTATTATAACCATTCTCTAATTAGTATTTATTACTACTTATCACTGTATGAAAGAAAAATCTATTCTTCAATCAATTACATTTGCAGAGAAAGGGATAAACTAGTGATTTACTTTTTGTTGTCACGTAGTGGTGTTAGATCAACAAGCACACAAGCACATCGTGGTGTTTGATCAACTATGAACGAGCTCAGATTCCGAAAATATTTGATAAGCATTCCAAAGTAGTTCATAAGATCAATAAAACTGTCATGTACCTTTCAGAATAAAGTCAGAATGTATATATGATGAATAACTACTACAAAAACATTCTTGCTTATATTGGATCAATGACATCTCGGAACAAAACCTGTATCAACGTATGTTAAATCTGGATGATGTTCCGTAAGCTTCGAAGAAAAGCCAGCTGTTATGTACGACATGTGATCGCACATTACCCTGCTGGAAGAAAACATTTCGAATGGTCCTAAAATATGGTAAAATCACAGGATTTAATATGTTTATATTGTACTGGTCACTTATTAAAATGCCAGTAATACGCATCAGTCCGAGCAAAGATTAGTATCCTATCATAACTGATGTCATAACTTCGGATGATGAGCCATCAAAACGATGCATAAGGCAAGATACCATACAGTTCTCTCTACGGCCTCATTATATGCGCAGATAGTTATTCTGATGTCCCACTAAGAAGCGAGATTTGTCTGAGAAGATATTTTCTCACTGTTCTTGCACTCAAATACATCGTTTAAAATTGTAGACACAGATAAAGCTACACACCAAAAAAGATGATCAAAGCAATATCTAGCGTGCAAACAGTCCTTGAAATGAAGACGACATCTCAACACACTTGCAGACACTTTTATGAACTACAAAGCTGGTCCGTACAGAGATAATCTGGTGCTGATATTCAATAAAGTAATGATATTAATTGGAAAGATTAGCCAACTAAATCTCCAAACATATGTCCTATATATCCTTTGTATTTACAGTTTTATTCCTGTTCTTTGCATTGTGATTTTGACTGACTGTAATATTTTAAACTTTGGGATTTCCTTTTTACTAACGTTTTAGTTACTCGGGGTCCAGGGTTTGGTCTCTTTGTTGCTGCTCTCGATTTTGTCCTTCCAATGGGGTCGGCTTGGACACGGCTGGGTCTTTGGATGCTCTCGTTTGTGGTTGGATGCGACGAGGAGCATATGTCACAAAACCGTCTTTTGGATGGTTAGGTGGAAAGAGCTTCGCATGCTTATTGGTACTCTATACATGTCTGGCACACTTTTGGCAAGACAACGGAAGCTCTCCTTTCTTCTTGGGGTACTCTTAAGCAACAGCGTTGCTATAGGAGTAGGATTGATTATCGTAGAGATTCATAAATTGTATAATTTCTACGTTCCAGTATAAAGTCACACTGATAGAGCTGTGTAACTGGTAGAAGGAGTCATATTAGAAGGAGTTATTATTCTCCTTTTTTTGTTCGATATTGCAACCTGTGAAGTAGAAATTCCTGCAGAATAAGCCTTATGTACGATCATGCGTGAAACCATACCATAACTGTTGCATGATACATTTTGTGTATTATATCAATAAGTTTATTCCAAAATTCAATTAAATTTCTTCATCATTTCTTTAACTAATCTACCACATATGAAAATTCCCTTAATTTGGAACATCAGTATACTTTGGGATCACCATATAGCTGATAATTATTGTATTAATGTAATTAAATACAACATTATTGCTTACATATTTAAATTAAGTTATATGACTCACATTTGTACCAGTTTTTTTCAGCATAGAAAATATAGTATTGGTAAATCATACATTAATATTTATTTTTACTTGAAATTTTAACTACAGTACTTACGTTCCGGAATATAGTATTTGTACTCTTAGCATCTAAACTGAAAACTAAAGTTCGTTGTTTGCCGCTGGTAAGTACTTTAAGGAAGTTGTCATATTGTTGACCTTCATCCATGTCATTATACCATTTGAAGACTGACACCGGTATATTATTTCGGTACAACTGAAGAACATAATCATGGACAGGTGTGTCTGCAAATAAAACGATGAATTATTGAAAAATAATCTGTCTTCTTCTACGCCATTTGATGTATTAATTTCTGGAATGACATTTCAGAGAGGAAAAAAAAACAAGTAAGAAATTCCGAGGAAACTAATGCATGACATGTCACGAAGCTGCTTTAAATGAATGAATAAATAAAGTTCTTTACTATACTCTTTTATCTCTTATGATAATAGAGCTCTAAAGCATTCTATGATATATCATACAAAAAGAATATATTAATAAAATATATCACAAATAAAATTTCAACACTGTGCTATCAACACTATTGTAAAACTATGTATTGGCAAATTCTTCCAATTCTGATATAAAGTGTCGACAAATTCTTTATTTACTACTCTACAGTGACACAAGAGGATATGAAGATCTATACAGAAAATTATGTTACTTTTTTTTTACGGAAAGAATTCATAATAGTTTATAAAATATCGATAAATCCTTCTCCATATTTTCAACGGGGAGTAAATCTTGTACTGATTTAAAATTAGTTAACTAAACCTCTAAATTTTATATTTCGTAGAAGATGTCATAAGTTTAGAATTAATTTTCGATTTCAGGTGTAGGATAAAATCTAGATTGTAAAAGTGTAAGTATAATACTTATGTCCTGATTAAGTAATCCTATTTTAAGAAAATAAACACTGAATTTGAATAACCTCCTACATAATTATTATATCAAAAATAATATTAGAATTGAATTTAATTTCATTAAAACCATGGAGTCAGGAAAAAATTTTAAAACAAGTGATAATGATGGGACTGCTTTTCTTGTCAAAACACTTCAAAGATCAACAACGGTTCTCCACCTTGGAAACAGATCCTCAAATATTCTGTATGTGAATAAACGTGGATGGATTTCTTTTGTTCGTTAAAAATATATATAAATAAATTTTCATCTTTTTTAAAGAAATTAATTAAAGTTAAATTTTTTATTTTATCAGTTGAAGCAGAATTTTGATTTTTTTATTACGCGTATTTTCTTGAAGATACAGACAGAACCACTACATTACCCCTTCTTAAGAAACAAGGTAAAATATTGTATCGTACTTTCTCCCTCCTTTCCGAATGCCTTTACGGAAGCACATCCGTCGCGAAGCACAGTCGTCGCGTATTCGTGCAGTCGCGTGTTCGAATCCCGGAAAGGGCACTGCGTATTTTTCACGTCTCCAGCATCAAAAATCCCATTGATTCTACACTGGCGCCCGAACTAAAAGATGGTATACGGTATTTCGTCAACGCCAGGATTTGGTGATTGAGTCTTCTCATCCTTTAAGAGGGGGGAGTATATAAGGTATTTTCTCTCTTCTTTCCACGTTCTTCGTGGTGTTACTGAGAGCACATCCGGCGAAAAGTCTGGAGCTCGAATCCCTGGAAGACCACTGCTCATTTTTCAAGTCTTCAGCATCAAAAACCGTAATGGCTCTACAAGTTGAAAAATTTATTTATATATATTTTTACGAACAAAAGAAATCCACCCACGTTCATTCACATACAGAATATTTGAGGATCTGTTTCCAAGGTGGAGAACCGTTGTTGATCTTTGAAGTATGTAATTGATTAAAATATCGTGTATTTTTTTTTGTTGCCATAGATTTTCATCCGTCATTCCAGAACGACATTATTTTGCTTTATACCTAATGTAAGAAAGAAAACAGTTTTTAGCATAAGTTTAATTGTGGATGGTTTAAATAAATCGACATTTGTAGGTTATATAAATTAGGGAAAATTTCGGAACAATTTTGCATATTAAAAAAATTATTTCTGGCAGAGAAACATTGACTAAGGTGGGAAGAACTGGCATTTTTCATAGCAATAACTTATGTTAACAAAGGCAAATGTAGGGAGCCGTGGTCATCTGATTAATGTTCATGCTTACTATTTGGAATGCAAATTGATGAAAGTACTCGAATGATTTGTTCCAGATATATTCACCTGTGAAAATTGTTACTGTTTGGAGTTGTAAATTAAGGTATCAAATTTTTGTTCAGTTTTTTCTCTCTTCTGACATGTTTATTCGCGTTGTTTATACGAGTTGTTAACAGATAAAATACTAATCTGTAAACACTGGAACATCAAAATGTTTAATTTAATTATTTTTCGTTTTGAAGCTGTGGATGGCAAAAATTTGTAGAGCAACTTAAAATGGAATCCTACATTTTAAAACTTTTATTTTAGAACACAGGTATGATGTTAGTTTTTCATATTTAAAACTGTGAATGTTAAGATTACAGTAACATAATGCAAAGGATGATGCTATAAGTCTTATTAGTATGATCTGATTTTATTATTTGCATTCTCTGAATCTTTATGCTTGTTTTAAGATATTATCAGATGAAGGAAATTTAAAGCAACAGTTGTACATTTTAGTTATTGTTTTCTTTAGTTATTATTCATTATTGCTTTTTTTATTATTCCTGGTGTTAGCATTGACATCAACATCTGGTTAATATGATTCAGAAAGGCGAAGAGAAAAAAACAACGAAGAAAAAAGAAAGGCGAAGCGATAAAAATGTATGCGTGGTGGGTGTGTAGCTTGAGGTGGCGGTATTCCAAAAATAATAATTACGTACTTTCTTTTTTAGCAAAAAGCCCTTTATTTTTGTTTTCTGTTTTCCCCCCTTCCTTCCGTTTTCTTTTTTTTTGTGCCATTCTAAACTACTAAAAAATGATTGTAACTTTGTCACCAGTTGAGATTACAAAAGGTATTACAAATAAGAAAAAAAGATTATGTTTAAATATATGTATATGTAAGTAAGGAAATGAAAATAAACTGACATTGCGATTAAGAACCACTACAGTGACATCAGTGCAAATAACGTTTTCGAAAATGACAGCAATAAAAAATAATCTGAGAAAGATCGTTAAGGAGTCAAAAAAATTAGTTCTATCTGTGCGCTCGACGAGTTAACATCAACACTGAGCATTTAAATACGTTTAATTCTTCCGTGTACTCGGCGAAAGTTAACATCAATATTAGAACATCAAAAAGCATCCGAGGCAGATCATTGGGGACTGAAAACAAGAGCTGAGCGTTGTAGAATATATCAATGCACACTGGTTGGTCATTTGAATTTAAAGCATTATTCGATTCATTAGAGTATAGGGGGCTTATTGATTTTGAGAGAATGGGGCAGAAATATCGAAGAGCATTATTTAGAAACAGATAGAAAACTTATAGCAATTGACTGCGTTACAATGCTGTACTTAAAACTACATCTCATATTTCATTACTATTGTATCTAATGCAGTTTTGCACCCGTGCATAAAAGTTTACGTAAGGGACTGTAACATCAGTATAAATTTAGCTGAAAGAACTTCCATCAGCGAATAACATTTTGTACAATTATTAGGTTATTTTTGAAGCAGGAGAAGCGAAAAACATGCAGTGTCTGTCCGAGATTCGAACTCTGACCCCATGAATACGCGTAGAGTAGGCTTCCATTCAGACCACAAAGACATGCGTAAAAAAGGGAGAAACTATCTTATATATTCCCACTTTGAAAGGGCGACTGGGGATTAGAGGACCTTATTGCCAAATCCTGGTGGGTGACGAATTATAGTTTACCATCTTTTAGTTCGGGCGCCACTTGTAGAGTCATTAGGTTTTTAAGTCGGGGACGTGAAAATATGGAGAGCTCTCGCCGGGATTAAAACCCCGGACCTCCCGAATTCGTATTTAGTATGCTTCCAATTACACCACAATGTCACACAGAAAGGAGGGAGAAAATACCTTATACATTTACTGAATTAAGTAGAACAATAACTGATTAGCTGATTACATGTTTCTTTTAAGAATATTATGATGCGTTAACGCCATTTATGTTTAACAGTTTTTCACAAAGGGGACATATGACATAAAAATTCTTAAATTTTCAAATTTTTAGTTTTGGGCTAAAAAATAATGTAGACTAAGAGAATTATAAAAATATACAATTTATGCATGTTTCGAAACTTTAGAAGACCAAAATCTTTCATTAAAAAATGTAAACAAGAACTGGAAGGCCCACCAGTTTAAAAGGGACACATGTCTGGTGTGGCTACAATAAAGCCATATCAGCTAGTAAAAAATATGTTCATGGACATTCTTTGCCGGAATCTATTTTATTAGCTGTTAAAAGTGTGTTTAGAAATGTGTTTTAGTGTCTGTATAACAAAAAAAAAAAAAAAAAATTTTTTGTAAAAAAAAAAAAAAAAAAAAAAACTACTGTCAGATAGCATTAATGGAACAACTCAAAACCGGGATGAAAGTTTTAATAATTGTATCTGGGCACACATACTAAAAACTGTTTTTGTGAGTGTCATCACATTAAAATTAGGTTTGTTAGATGCGGTAATATGTTTTAATTATGGTATATAAAGCTGGAATGAAGTAACGGAATTAGGAATACAACCAGGATTTTATATGGTTATGTCTTTTCAAAAAATAGATTGTGACAGAATTCTTACGGTCCATCTCGCTTACCAAAAGCTTTCTAGAATGGGCAGAAAAAAAATAAATTAATAAAACAAAAACAAGTTGATGTATAAATGTCAACTCAAGATGATTATAGCGCAGGAAAATATTAAAATGATTTCTTTTTATAAATTATTAGCCCAAAACGGCTGTTAATTTCGTTTTGGCATTTTGCGTCGATTCACTTTTTAAACTGTTGACACCAAATATTACAGCGCTGTATTATATTTAAAGAAATTAAATAATGAAGAATCTGCATAAATGTATGTATGTTTCTCGCACTGTGTTAAAACAAAGGTACCTAGAGCCATTTAATTTTGAATAACGTAATCCTTCACCGGATAAAAGCATCATCTTAATTTGGAATTTAGAACTTGTTTTATTATCTATTCCATATTTTGTCAGACATTAAAGAATTTTCTATTAACAAACTCAACGATTTCAAAGTGAGCAATGGTAACACAGACAAAAAAACATTTTTCTCTCTCCATCACCTACTAGAAAGCTAATTTAAAACATGCAACATAAACTCGGAACTAAGTCCTCTACTACTATTTTTTGAACTCTTGAAACGCAGCTTATTTATATCACTTCTGAAACACGTTTAGATTTGCATCTACGTTATAACAAATTTACATTCCGTTAGGAAACTGAAATCAATAGGGAAAGGAAAGTCAAATTAAAAATAATTGATTAGAATAAAATAAATCCTTACAAAACGATCATCAGAACGATTTCCAAACGGTAACGTTTCGTCACCAAATCTGCTTCATTTATTTCATTTTCTGTAACTGATTCTAGAATATCATCAACAGTTATTTCAGTAAATATATCGCCTCCTATTTCGTGTGCAAGGCTTAGTATGTTAATATATTCACGCTGAGCTGGCTGAACAAAATTTTCCTGACTGACCATTTTCGGTAATAAAGCTTTCCAGGAAGCATTTAGAGTCGACTCTGGATATTTTTTATCAATATTTTTTCTAAATATTTTATATGAGTTGACTGGCGAATTTGTTTTAGAGACGAGCCAATAACTTCTACACGATTTAAAATTGAAAATTGTTTGCAAACTTCACTTGATTTTGCTTGTTTATGATTCATTTGGATTTCTTGGCATTTAAATTTATATATCCTAAGTCTTTCCTCAAGACACGGAAGTACAGATCGTCTGTGAGTATTTGTGCTTACTTTTCCTTAAAATACAGGAAAAATGACCTTTTTCAGTCTCAACATTTTACTTCAGATTACTTAGATTATATGGTTTTGATTTCTTTAGTGATTGTTGTATATTCTTCTTTTTTTTCCGGTTCCACTGGCGTATAATCATCTAAAAATTTCCGATTGATACTGGTTTCCTCCTCCATTTAATCACGGTAGTTTCTTTTGCGTCTTTAAATGATAAGCTGTTCAGATTTCATTTCAAATATTTTCAGTTGTTTGAAGCATTATGAAATCGCAAAATTATGAAAATAAAGGAAATATATGTAATTAAAATTTGCAGATAATGCTATTACATTTTCTAGTTCTTCGTAATTAAAAATTGCTCACATATCATTAGTCCAAAGGAGCAATTTGCTCTGAAGGACTTTTAATTTCGTTTTGGCATTTTGCGTTGGTTCACTATAAATGTCGGTTTACTTTTCAAATTGTTGCCACCAAATATTGTCGCCCTGAATTATATTTAAAGAAATTAAATAATGAAGAATCTGCATAAATGCATGTATGTTTCTCGCATTAGGATAAAACAATGGTAACTAGAGCCATCAAATTTTGAATAACGTAATCCGCTACTGAATATGGTCATCTGGAAGCCCAAATTTAGAATTTGAAATTGTTTTATTATCGGTTTCACATTTTGTAACACTTTAACGAATTTTTGATTAACAAACTCGAAGATTTCAAAGTAAGCAATGGTAACACTGTAGGAAAAAAACATTTTTATCTCCAGTGCAAGATATTGTGTATTGAAAATTCTAAAGATAGACTCATTTTAAAATTATTTCGCGATACTGCTGTTGAATTCAATTTTAAGGTTTACGTGCGAAGAACATGATATTTAATAAACAAAGGTAACACACAAAACGTTAAAAAAAGCACTTTGGGCGTAATTACATTATTTATTTTTGTGTCTTATTAGATTTTTCGGTTTTTCTAAAGTATTTTTTTCTAACTCTCAGTACATTTTCCTTGAAAACAATTCAACATAGAAGTTTAAATTTTCTACTGTTTGTTTACTTAAATATATCTTTGAATCTGTGGAGGATATAAAACGTAGGATCATTAATATTGGATATATTAAAAATTCAGTACTATTTTTTATGATTTTCAAAACATTTTACTAATTTATTAATATTTTTCTTTTTAAGTAAAATGTAAGATATTACTTATTATTCTTAAATGATATGTTTTAACTATCACGCAACATCTGAAAAGTGCGATATGTTTTAAGAAAAGTGTGCCAAGCTATCACACTGTTACAAGAGATTCTTCAGCTAGCGTTTAAAAACCATTAGCCATTTAATTTATGTTTCACGTGTTTCGTATAATCTACAATCTGTCTAACTGAAATGAAAAAAAGGATTCAGAACATAAGTTTATTTTAAGAAAACTTATACTCTGATAAATTTTGTCTCGAAATTGTTTCGTTTCGCCAGTCGAGAAGTGTCCCCTTAAGTGTGTCTCTTTTTGGATTTGTTATGTGAGTTTTAAAGTACATCTTTTCAATCGAATAAGAAATTAATTACTTTGTTTAAAAACTTACTCGTGTTTTCATAGACTGAAAGTACCACGTCCTTTGTTTGCAAATACTTGATAATGATGTCAATCAAGAAGTTACCAGGCGGAGCCGCTTTCACTGCACAGAAGAAACACATGTATTTAATACATTTATGTTTGAAACTTTTCCAGAATCTGAGTTGAGTTTTACAATGGTAAAGATGAAAAAACAAATTGGCTAAATAGCTTAATTCAATTTTTGCATTTGCGGTTGAGAGTAAAGTTCAATATTTAAGTAATCCTTTTAGATTCAATATATAAGCAAAAACAATTAAAACTATTTTGTATGTCTGAAAATTTGTAAAAAGATGAGAGCATTTTGAGAAAAATATTGTAATAGTAATAAAATGAGAATATTTATCTGATAAATAAATCAAAATTAGCTCTGAATAAATTACAAAATTATACAGTAGCTAGCTATAAGCCACAAAATAATTCTTTCAGGGCAAAATTTTCATGTTATAAAACTTAGTTTGCGAATATTTATTTAAAACCTTTTCAAAAATTGACTGTTTTTGCCAGTGGGTTGCGGCGCATTTGTTTTCGCGAAATGGTGTAAGTATATATTTTGATACTGATGCACATATACTTTGTGTTGATGCAAAATTGCATTCCATTGTATACTTCTGAATCTTTTCTAATTAAATAATTAAATAAAAATGTATTGATCGAATTTTTTCTCCACCCGCCCCTGGAAAATTTTACGTGGATAATCTTGGAAATGATTATTTGATAAAGCATGTATAAGTAATTTAGATTAAAGCTTATGCAGGTAGTTTTATGTAGTATAATGAGGATATAGATACAAGAAGATTAATCTCTATTCTGGGTACTCTAATAAAAGAAATAATAAATCTTCCAACTGAAGTAAATATAGTGAACTCTTTAATAGCCACCAATTTCGTAATAAACTAACAATCTCTGGACGTGATGGCTGCTCTCGGACGAGATATAAAGATATAACTGGTTCGAAAGTGAATGATAGTTGATAGAATATAAATAAACATTGATACTGGAACAGCTTTATCTTATGCAACCACCGCGTTTGGAGAAACTTGTTCAGAACTGTGGGCGATCTCTGAGAAAGAGTTCACTACGTGCATGCTTTCTAGCTTTGATAACTTGAGTGGAAATCTTTTCACGGTAATTGGCATAGGATAATTTACATTTTTCTTTTTCTTTAAGTGTTTTTCCTAAAGAAGATAAGCAGATACATCTTATTTGTTTTTCTCTATAACTACCTACGACATGCATTTCATTTATTTACAGGAAAAGTATTTTCCATCTGCCCCTGAGAATTCCGTACTATGTAAATTATAATAACATCTACATTATTGTTAATTAAAACTGAATTGTACTTGCTTAGTTTTTTTTAATAATTAGCCCAAAAAGGGACATTAACCCCGAACGGGATATTAGTCTCGAAACGGCACTTTGCGCAGAAACACTTAAATGACTTGCATCACTTTTCAAATTGTTGTCACCAAATATTATCGCTTTGGATTACATTTAAAGAAAGTAAGAAATGAAGAATCTGCATGAATGTATGAATGTTTCTCGCACTGTGAAAAAACGATGGTGCCTAGAGTCATCCAGTTTTGAAACACTCAGTCCTCCACCCGAACATGGGCACCTGGAAGCCTGAATCTTGAATTTCGAATTTGTTTTATTATCTATTTCATGTTTTATAAAACTTCAAGGAACTTTATTTTACTAACAAACTCAGAGATTTCAAAGCGAGCAATGGCAACACTGTGCGGAATAGAGCATTTTTATTTCCAGCGTGCGAGTCTGTCTATTGGGAATTCCAAAGATATGCTGTTTTTAAATATTTTGTGATTTTGCTGTTGAATGGAATTTTATGTGGCGTAAGCTCCAAGAAAGTGAAATTTAACAAATAAAGTTAACACACAAAAGCTTAATAATAAAAAAAAAATCCAAAAATGTTTTGTAAAACGTTTTAGTAAAAAAATTGAACATTGATATGATAGACTGAGTAAACAGTTAAAAAAATGCATGCCAGCTGCATCGAGAATTCTAAACGTATACTGCTATGCTGCTGTAAAAATGTTTGTAATTTAGCTGTTGAATTCGATATGGCGTAAGTGTGAAGGAAATGCAGTATAATAATAAAGTTAAAAAGACAAACAAACAAAAAAAAATTAGTTGTTAGAAGGAGCGAATGTAATTGCAGTGTAGCACTTGACTGGTAGACTGCCGCCTCAGCGGGAGCGTAAAAAATCTTAACAAATCCTATTAGATGATCTTTAAAATCTGAAGTCTTTAAAATATTTTTAAAACTGTATCATATTTTTTCTTTTAATCCAAAACACTGTATGTAATTTCTTAAGAACCCAAGTATAACAATGCATGATATTAAAATTAATTACAAAAGTATAATTTTAATGATTTTACAAATGTGTTTTAAAAGGTTCATAACACTTATAAGATCTTGGTTGATTATAGAACTTGAATAGTACGAGCTGATTTCTAATGCAAGAAAACCACTTAAGAATTCAAATGGTCATTTCGAATTCAAGAAATGAAGTCAGGATTTTAAAATGCGAAATTCTGGCGACATGACATATTTTAATTATAAAAAGATTATGCGTATACGCTGGAAATGTTCCATTAGTAAATTGTTCTTTATTCTATTGAAAATTTTTTCGAAAAAATCCACTTCTGTGGTATGAAAAGTTAGCTTAAAAATTTGTCAAAATTACAAAATTATATGACTCTCATCCAAAAGGAACAGGCGAATGTCGGATATAGTTACATAAAATTGTTTCGCATTTTAGCAATTCTACAAATCAAGTTTTGAAATCCATTATTGTGCATTTAAGCTTTTCTGACGTAAATGGCATTTGATACAAATTTCTAGTCAGAAATTTAATTGAGTAAATGTCTGTAGCTATTCGTATGTGGTTTCCCTAATTTTGACTAATGATTACTCGAATGACAATCATCGTACGAAGCTGACACTGTTTTCTGTTTTGCTAATTTAATTATGGAAAAGACTTCTTTGCTGATTCGCATTTTTCGAGAAGATTGAAAATAATAAAAAAAAGTTTCAGTTTCGTGCATGTTTACTAAAATTTGCCAAGTGATCAAAATTGTCTAGTCTGAAAATTTGCATTATTTTACACATTTTCTAAACAGCAGTCATTAGATACCCACCAAATTTATGTCATATTTATATGAAATCTTCTAAAGCACGATGAATATGTGTGTATGTTTCTGCTGAAATACAAAATATTCCTACAGTGCATGAAATTAATGTTAGTGCTATGTAATTTTCCCAGAAGTAATCCAGGAAATAACATTTTATGATAATTAAAATGGTTTGGATAATGCAAATTAAAATAAAAAAAAGCTAAAAACATTTTGGAATTAAATTTGTTAAATATTTTAATTATTGTTGCATTCGCTAAAATTTCAATGCTAAAATTTCTTCAAAGTTTAAGAAACAAGTATGGAGTCTTAATATTTTTTTTAGATATATTTAAATATAAATTATTTACTATATATTAATAGGAATGAAAACTGCGAAAGTAATTCTTGACAAGCATTTATTAATGTTTGTGTAAACTACCTTGATTTACAATTAAATCAGTGCATTTAAGACTTTTTCTCCCAGGAACAATGTAAATATCTCGTAAAATGAATCAGAGAATTACACATTCTATTTCTTTAATGAAAGAAGTTATTATTCTCCACATTTTAGAAATCTCATCAGGCTTCTTTCATTAGCTATGTTTTACATTAAAGTTTAATTATTTTCACTGCTTTTTTTACTATTTCTTACCTTTTTTAAATATAAACAAATGTAAAATCATATGCAAAACAATAGGAAAAGAGACTTTCCAAACTTATATTAAAAGAAAAATTAATCTATGTATTCTGTTTCGAAGAGGTTTTCCTAGTTAATTTGATAAACTTTGAAATATGTCACTATGAATTTTTATTACCTGTTATTCCACTTTTAAATTCATATTTTAATACAGAGATATATCTAAGAGACGTAATCTGTCATGTAAACTTTAGTTTTAAGAATCAAGGAATGAGTCTATTAATTAGTTTTTTAGCTGAAACTTTCACGGAAGCGATGCAAAAACGAGACTAGTTTATACAGTCATAAGGTAAAGAAACAGAGAAAGAAAATGAATGATACTTTGCTTAGAAAAACAATTTTGAAAGTTACAGTATGAGTTAAGTTAAGATTTTTGATCTTGAGATAGATTTTAGAAGAAAATTTGAAGTATGAAAAATTTCATTCGATATATCATTTAATAAAAAATAAGAATTAACATTTTAAGAAGCTTTATAGTTTTAGAACAGAAAGACAGATAAAAAAATTACGTATGAATAAGTGACATTTTTATTTTATATAACAAATTTCAAAGTTTTAAAAATTTGTTTTGATATTAAATTTTCCTTTCCTATTTATTAATTTTCCTAAGTTATTAAATTTAACTGATGTAATGTACGTTGGGATATCCTACTCAAAAACTTCATTTTTTTACTTTTTCAAACAATGAAAATGAGGTTTCTCTATAACTTTGCTTAAGTTTAAATAAACCTTTTACGATTTGTTATTATTATCATCGTGCTATATTAGCAGTGTTTTTAGATGCAAACAATCAGCTTTTATCTGTATCAAAAATGCAAACTTAAATTAATTTAAAAATTAACTTACGCCACATAAAGATATTTAGTTTACATTAACAAAACTGAATTTGAAATTGAATTTCAAATTGGAATTTATAAAGGAAAAATGAGAGCGTATTTATTCTATTTAGTGAAAATCTTAGAAAATATAAATATAAATTTAAATTATATAGGTACTTACTACTTTCCTTGTACATTTTCTGACTGAGAATCTGTATGATATGTTTGTTACCTACGTTCTAAAATGTTTCTGAATTTTAAATAGTAATTCACATTCAGAAATTTTACAGAGTGTTTCAGAGTTAAAAAATAAGGTTTTATGGGAAACTGCGAAATTAAGACTCATTTAAATTTTATATTTATCATAGTTGCTCATATTGAAAATATTTTGAACAATTAATAATTTTATTTCATTCTCATCCAAAAAACAAACCTTATAAGCTAAGATAAGAAACAAATTTAATAGTAGAGTTAAATTGCTTATGATCTCAGAAATAAATCAAATTGCTAAAAATTACATTGCGCCAAAGTAATTGCGAAAGTTTTAATCAAGAACTCAGCTAATTATAAAAGGTAGACGATTAGATATATATAGAGAGAGGCAGGAAGGAAAATTGATAGTCAGATAAACATTCAAAACACATAAGTAAGATTACTTTTTTAAAGGAAAAAAAAACGAATAAATACTTACATTTGGCAGCATTTGATTTGTTATTTGGCTCAGTTAAGATAGCTATGAATAAAATTAAACGAAAAATAATCAAGCTCTTAAATAAAAGATTTTCCTTCATTCGTATGAATGTTATATCACTCGCATAGAATTTCAAGTTAAAATCACTAAATGTTTAATATGGATACTTTTGTCTGCTTTCTGTATTATATGTATCTCCACAATGCACACTTTAACTATTTTACTGAGAAATGCAAAATATATTTCCATGCTAGAAAAATGTGAGTATGCTATTAATCCTAGTTGAATGAACTCTGTAGAATTGCGCTAAAATTATCATTTACTTTTACAGGTTTGCACAATAAAACTTAATTTAATACCTCAACCGTTAGTTATTAATTAAAACAAAGTGAAAAGGTTTTCCCCTATAAATTAGATGAGAAAACCTGTGCAAGCTGACTGCTGATTTTGATTTTTTTCGGAAATCATGTGAAACTCCCTATATTCAGCAAGCCTGAAAATAATGAAGTACTTATGCGTAACTTTGAAGCACATGTTCTTCCTTATGTTGAATCAAGGGGTCATTATTAGAAGAAAATAATTCTTAATTGTCCTTTCTGCTCAGTTTGTCAAAGCTTTTGATTTTCATCTTGAATTCATTTCATAATAACATGAGTATTATAGACTACCAAAACATAGAAGGATTATCTACATTTCGCTTCAGCTCGTAGCCATTTACTACTGTTATATTAAATCGCTGCTTTCAGTTAAAATTACTAACATCATCAAAACATTTCATGGCAATTCAACCGATATATCCACGCAGCTGACTGGTGCTTCGAAAACTAAACTTCTGCTCCAAAGTCTCTTACAATTTTAAGAAACATATTCTCGACAAAAATCACAGCGATAGCGGTAAGAATACACGAAGCTCCAAATAACTTTTTTAACAGCTCATATACCACAAAGGAACAACCTGTAATTAGTGATAAGGCATATAATATGCTGGCTTTGTATCCATTTTGAAGAGCTACGTGCGTAACTGACAATTTGTCACATGTTTTTGAGCAATAGAATGGGAAGTTTTCTTTTGACTGCAAAACACGGATTTTGTTTGGCAACCGCTTTTGTAATTCGTGGGAGCGGAGATACATCACTGCACCTGCTGATATTGAAAAATGTTTCACATTTACCGTCAAGAAGAAAATTTGCAGTGAACGCGTTGCTCTCAGTAAATGAAGGTTTTCGGTTTGGGATGTCCCTTGACAATCAGTAATCGAATAATAATTTTCTTTTTGTGTTTTAAATGTAAAAATATCGCTTATTGAACGAATTTATTCCTTTTTTAAATTAGGTTGAGAAGCGAGCATGGAACAACTGTTTAATTACAAGGCAACCGAAGTCAAATATTGCATTTATTCCTTTTTACTGACATGTGAAAGAGAGCCAAAAAGGATTATTCATTTATATATTTTTACCCCTAGTCTAAAGCTTAGTTATGTTGCTGTTAATAATCTCGCTTGTCTGACCTCATCAAAACAAGCCCACGAAATTCATCGTGGCAAGGAGCATAAGATTACATCTGTCCTCGGGAAGATCTTTGGGCACCAGACAAGTGATATTACGATTTTGCCCATTTCCTCCCCCCATTTTAAGGAGCAGCACCCCGGGGGGTTGTCGAGGGTTTCTTCCCCTATCCATCCCTCTTCTCTCACCATCAAATATGAGAGGACTTTCGGCTCTTCATACATTTAGAGTACCCTATGCTGAGAGATACTACACACTTACAAACATCCATGTCTTCTCCGGGATTCCGATTTGCAACTTTATCCTGGGCTGTTTTTCTTCTGTTTAAGTAATTATTTTAGATTCAATTTATACAGGATATTTTTAGGATACATTCATTCGCAATTTTAATCCAAGGAAAATAATACACATAAGCAGTTCATTTCTTATCAAAATTATCAAATAATAGCATACGAGTTAGCTTCAGTAAAAGTGAAGAACATGTTGACTCAGCACCCAATTTACTGCACTAATTACTATGTTCATAGTTATTAACGGTTAATCCGAGATAACTAAAAAGTTGCAAAAACAAAAATTTTACTAGAGCATAACCAATAACGGCAGGTACAAGTATATTTCCAAAGTTATCATTAGACGGAAATATACAGAATATGCATGACGTTGTGCGTTTTATGGCAGATGTAAATTCGTTCACTTCTTTGCATAATTAATGTTAATTGTACTTTTGTTTACAGGGCTATCAGTCAAAAGTTAAAAATTTTTCAAAGCAATTAGCAATATACACTGTATTATAAATTAAGGAAAAATCACAAAAATCACGATAACTGAAAAAGTTACATGTAGAATTTTAGGAAAATTACCCACAATATACAACACATAGTAAGGTATCAAATAACATAAAAAGAAGTTCCCAGACAATTATGATGGTATGGAACATGTATAAAATGAACAAATCGAAGGTATCAGTTTGTTATAGGAAAAGTATTTTAAGTATGGTATATAATTGCCTCTAGAAGCAATACAGCACACACAGCGATGTGTGATGCTTTCAATTATGTGGTCTATCAGTTCCATAGGAAGCAACAGTCATTGCTCTTGCAAAGCAGTTGAAAGGGCGGCAAGGGTCTGAGGGGGCGGATTGAGAGCAGCTACACGTTTCCCTAAAGTATCCTAAACGTGCTCGATAGGATTCAAGTCCGGGGATCGAGCTGGCCACTCCATGCGCATAATTGTTTTATGTTGAAGATAATCATCTACAATGCGAGCCCTGTGTGGTCTTGCGTTGTCGTCCTGTAACAGGAAAGCATCACCTATTGCCCGGCATATGGGCGCACATAAGTATCAAGGATGTCATCTCTATAAACCTGAGCATTCACGGTTCCCCTTGGAAAGACATGGAGGTCTGTGCCTCCACCCAAAGAGATGCCACCCCAAACACAGACACTGTCTCTTCCGTATGCATCTATTTCACGGATGTTTGACGGATGATAACGGGTTCCAGGTTCTCTCCATATCAAATAACGCCTACTGTCGCTTTCTAGACTAAATCTGGACTCATCTGTAAAGAGAACAGCCCTCCATTGATTAGGCGTACAGTGGACATGTTGTCGTGCTCACTGCAAACGGTCCCTCCTATGGCGTTACGTGAGCGGCACGCAAATGGCTGGTCGCCTCGTATACAGACTACCTTCGTGAAGCCTTCTGCGCACAGTTGACGTAGATACCAACCTTCCGGTGGCTGCAGCAAGGGAGGATCTAAGAAGAGTCGGAGTAGCGGTTCTATTCCTGCGTGCACATAATGTCAAATATCGGTCATCGGCGCTCGTCGTAGCAGTTGGCCGTCGTTGGATGAATCTCCTAGATGCCGAATCTGTGGTTTGAAATTGCCTCCAAAGTCTATGAACCACAGAAGGACTCACATTTAGCCATTTGGCTACTTCTGTTTGACTTTGTCCTGCTTCTAGTCTCTCAATGGCTCTCTATCGTAGTTCTGCAGGCAAATGATGCCTGGAGTTCATTGTTACGAATTGGCTATCTCAGTTTTCTGACATCATTATCACAGTGAAATATGTGGGCTTGCTCTCAAACATGGACTTTTATGCTCCTCACAGAAGACGTATTGCGATTGCAGCGCCACTAAATTGCATATTGTAGTTTTACTCAGCTACTCTTACTTTACTCTTACTTACAGCTACTCTTATTCAAATTTTACACGGTTTGGCTTATTTTTGAGGAAGTTACCGCTATTTTTGTGATTTTTCCTTAATTTATGATAACCAGTGTAGTATTTTTCAACAGATCAAATTTTTATTTAATTAAATGCACATTTTAATAAATCTTACAATTTTTAAATAAACCTTATGTGAAAATTCACATAAAGTGAATAATATTCTTACACACTTTATTTCCTTTATATATATATATATATATATATATATATTTTTTTTTTTTTTTTTAATATTATTATTTATTAGATCCTGAATAAAAGAGGAAAAATATTCGCTCATTTTTTCGTTAATTTTATGTTATTTGCCAGTATCACAAGCTTCGAGATAACAAAAGTTTACAGTGCAGATATGCATGATATTTAAGGTGTTTAAAAAAGATTGCTTAATTAAAAATGTCTTGACATTGAGTCGTAGTGTTTACTGCCACTCTCATTCATAACAGAACGATTAGAGGTAAATCAGTTCATTTTGAGTGGTCAGATAGTTTGTAGGGACATTAAGTATTTTTTTTGAAAGCAGGAGAGAAGATAAATGAGCAACGCCTTCACCGGGACTCGAACCATGAGCCTTTAGAATATGCGTCGAGCGTGCTGACCACTACACGGCGATGGGATGCTCCCAAAGCGGGAGAAATACCTTATATACTTCCCTTTTTAAAGGGCAACTGGGGTTAGGGGACCCATCCGCCAAATCCTGGTAGTGGAGAATCATCGTCCACCACGTTTTTACATCGGGCGCCACTTGTAGAGACGTTAGGTATTTTTTTGAAAGCAGGAGAGATGATAAATGAGCAACGCCTTCGCCACGACTAGAACCACGGACCTCTCGAATACGCGTCGAGCGTGCTGACCAGTACACCACGAAGGCATGCGAAGAAGATGGGAGAAACACCTTATAAATTTACTTCTTGAAACTAATCATACATTGTAATTTAGAAGTTCTAGTATGAATAAAATTAAAGAAAGCAAATTACAGGATCTTGGCATTCTTAGCATTTTTTCACCATTTTATTTCATACATGAGGAGTGGATGTAAATATAAAATTTAAGTTAATATCAAAAGTAATTAATTCAGAAGAAAGATTGCCAGTGGCCAGTGTTCGTCCTCGATGTCGCTGAAATTATGCCTTTTAATAGTTAACAGCTTTTAATTATTTTTCCTCTTTTAATTTATTTCCCTTTTTAACTATTTCTTCTCTTCTGTTCACATTTCTCGCATGCGCAATCTATATTTAAAGATTTTTCTAGTAATGAACACATGTTATAATTTCGAAACTATGCAATAGGTTCAAAGTTTTTTGTAACTTCTTATAATTTAGGGAAACAAATAAAATTTCATACCATTCTCGAACAGACGACTAGCAGAGGTTGTCCGCCATATCGAAGTTCTTGTGCTCAAGTTCTGGATAAAGATTTAATACTTCGTGACCACAGAGGCTTTGCAGAATGGAGGATGCAAAATACGTCGAATGAAAAGCCTTCTAAAGAAGTCTGTGATAAGGGAAAATGAATATAAAAGGCTCGAACTTCGTTCTTTCATGCGAGCGCGGTCAAACATGAGACGAATTTGGATAAAGTTTTACTGACAGTAGTGGTGTTTCAGACCCATGATAATGATAAATATAACTCTGACCAGTCTGTGGTTAATTCTGGGGTTATCTATGGAGGACTGGAAAAAAGGCTTCTTGAAGTTGTCCACAGTGGTTATTTATGTGAAATTATGTAGGATTCTTGAGGTTGCCTACATAGGAATAGAAACAAGGCTTATTAAGGCTGCTCATGCTGAATTAGAAACAAAACTTCTTGCGACTGCCCATCTGAATATTGAGACTCTGTCTAGGAATCGAAGGCAAAGTTTCTTGAGAAGTTACTTACGTAGTGTTAGGAACATGACCACTTGAGATATTTTTACGTCGGATTTAAAATATTAACACTTCATGAGGCTCCCCACGTAGTGTCGAAAGCAGGATATTCTCTTTTTCTTTCTTTTTTAATTGTAAATTTGGAATTAGAAGCATTTCTTAAGGCTGTCTCGGTGGGATTAGACAGAAGACTTCTTAAGGTCATCCATGTGAAATTTAATTAAGAATGCTTGAAAATAGTTTTTGGAGATTAGTCTATTGTAAATAGTACATATTTCAAGCTGTCAACTTGAGATCAAGAAACAGTAAAAATAGTGTTTTGTAATAAAACAAATATTCTGCTTTAAATATTTAAAGATAGATAAAAACAGAGACATCATTGACATATCCAAGCTTGATAGGTTTGTAATAGCGTATATTAAAATTAATTTAAATCTTTAACATTTTAAGAATTAGTAATGTTATAGAAATATTAATTTTAATCTTTAATATTTTAAGAATTATAATATTATTTTAATATTATTTAAATCTTAATTTTAATCTTTAATGTTTAAAGAATTAGTAATATTTAAATCTTAATTTTAATCTTAAATATTTTAAGAATTGGTATTATTATTGAAATCTGTTGCTCTCGATGTGAGAAGAATTTATTGGATTTGCTTCAAAAGCTCATAAACATTCTACGACAATTTTTGAAATTAATTTTTATTAATTAAAATTGTTTTGATTTTATATTTTTCAAAAACAGCTCTATTTGTACTACGTTTTTAGCAACAGAATCAAATGCAAATCAAATGCAATACAATCATATAGAAGTTTTTTTTAAAGTTTTTTGATGAATTGAATGGTCTGAATGGAAATGTTTTAAATAAATTTGCTGTAGTTTTTACTTCCTTAAAGTAAGGGAAATATAGTAATGGCGAAAAATTTCAAGTATCATGTTTCAAAGAAAATATCCATTTTGACCGCTCTTGAATTCACTTGAAAGATTTTTTTTGCGTGATATCTGTACGTATGGACAGAATAAAGTATTACTTTTTCCAAAATGGATTATAAAACAGATTTAAAATGGTTTCAAGAGAGTTTTTTTGTGACGTCTGTACGTAGGTACGCATGTACGTACCTCGCATAACTCAAAAAGAAGTAGCCTTAAAACGTTGAAATTTTGTATATGGGACTGCAATAACAAGTAGGTGTGCACGGTGTCCGCCGAAAACATCGCGGACAAAAACGTCGCGGAGAAAACAACGCAAGGCGAAAATGTCGTGATAGAAAACATCGTGGGAGAAACGAAAGCAAAGAGAAAAAATTGCGGTACAAAATATCGTGGTCGAAAATAAAGCGCTTACAAAAAATATCATCGTCGAAAATATCGTGGTAAAAAATAAAGTACCTGCAAATCATTGCATGACGATCGTCATGCGATGATTTGCAGGTATTTTTTTTTACCACGATATTTTCGACGAATGCGATGTTATTGTTATGCGATGATTTGCAGGTACTTTATTTTTTACCCCGATATTTTCGACGACAATGTTTTTAAACTACGAAGTTTTTGAACGGCTTGATTTTCGACCACGATGTTTTGTATCGCAACGTTTTCGGATTGCGTTGTTTTCTCCGCGACGTTTTCGTTCACGACATATTTAATAACAGAATTATGTTGTTGTTGTTATGTTAGGTTAAGGCTTTCCCGCCTTTAGTTTATCTGCATGTAACAGTTGTAGAGTTATCAACAATTGAAAAGTTTAAGTGTCGCTAGTTTGTTTATATTTGAAACTCTTAGTAGAATAAAGTCAGTCTTACTGTCCGCTGGCTGTATTGCATAGAAATTCTAATTTTAATTACAAAAATGGTTTTCTAACTACGTTTGGTGTTTTAGGATTTTCTGTATTTTACAATTTTTAATGAAGGTGTTTGTGTTTTTATGTATTTTTACGTTGCCGCGAAGCGAGAACTGTATTGATTGAACGGGAAATATACCTCTAATGAAATTCTAGCAAATAAGTTTTAATGAAGTGCAACGAAAATGGCTACAATTTAATAGGCTGTACAAGGAAAAGATCTTTCATAAAAATGGAAAGTTTCAGCAAGTTCCCAAATCTCTCTTTACCTTTTGAATGTGAAAATTTAGGCAAAGCTTTTGGAACCTATAACAAATTTAATACTGCAGCAGCCCTTAGATAGTGAAAAGTAAATTTGAAAAGAGGGACTACATAGTACAATGAAGGAATGCGACACCCGTTATTCTTCTGTGAGAAATTATGACTTACTCCATGAAATTATGAATTACGACTTTTTTTATTCTTAAGTAACCACAAATACAAAAATTTTTTTTTAAAATAACACATTTTGAATTTATATTTTCTTTGATAATTTGACTCTTTGTTTATATCAGAATGGCTGCTCTCAATAAATGCCTGCAAGGTAAATTATACGTATTACATTTTTTTATAATCCAATGAAAGTTTAAAAACAGTTCATTAGAATACAGAAGAGATTTAAATTACAAGAATATGCTTGAAATTGAGATAAAAATATAATAGCAAGGAATAATCAGAATTTAAACCTGTAGATGAAATTCGCCAACGAATAAAATAATTTCAGTGGAAATATAATGAAGAATTTACCATAAACAGTGTGTATGAACCTAGATTAACGTGCCTTAAAGCTTTTAGATACTAGGGGTACTCATTTTAACTGACACATTCCAAAAACAAAAACGGATGTTAATCTTTCTTAGATACATAAATAATTTCTCAGAAACGAATAACAAAGATTTACTAAAAATCTTTCACAAATCCGAAGGTATTTCGAATGATGATAACAAAAAGACATATACGGAACTGAAATGTGCTACGAGGTATATGGTTATAAACAGAAATTAATAGCAAAAACTAATTAAGAACTTAAAACACATATGATAATGTCCAAAAATATTTGTCTGATAATTTAATAATTTCTAACTTACTGATTCAGTTTGGTAAAATTTTATTTTTACCCGTTGGAGTTGCAACCAATGAATGATTATTTCCGAAACCGAAATTATTAATTAAGATATACCTTACACACAACATTATGTTCATACTCACAAAAAAGGCCTTTAAATATTATATGATAAAAAAATGGAAATTACGTATATATCGAAATAAATGTTTGAAACATTTCAGATAAATTAAAGTTGCATATTTCTTTGCTTCATTCCACCTCTTAAATGTTTCATAATTTAAAACGCGAGAGAAAATTTTAAATTCTTGAGAAGTTCTTTCTTTTTAATTCACAAGCGGGCTTCGAAATGCTAGCGCAGGTCCTAGATGTGAAACAGAAATTCAAGAAAATAACGCAAAATGAAGATGTTTATCATCGTTATTTTGATTTTAGTTTTTCTCGTGGTTTAATTCTTTTAACAATCCAAACTCCAAAACCGGCCTTCTTTGAAAGGTGAATAATGTTAAGGTTTAGTTGATTAATTAATTATGAGTAAGTAACTCGAGGGATATCTGCCTTAGGGAGAGGTATACTTTTGTGGAGGTTTTGGGGAGATATTGTTTTGTATTCATGTTACATATGAAGAAATCCAGTGACCAATGCGTGAGCTTAAAGCTAATTCGCAGGAAAGCTTAATACCTTTAACTCTGCAGCTGAATAACTGATCTCATTCTCTTATCGCTTGCACAGAAACGTACCTAATATATACAAAATAAATAAAAGTAACTAAGACATTCCTAACTAATGGTAATTTCGAAGAGATTAGGTAATAATTTTACCTTCTTTCTAAATGGAAGTGCGCTACTTAGTGCTGCCATCTGATGGTACAATTCTAAAACAGTGCAAACAGGTCTAGAGATGTTAATTTCAGAAAAATAATGTCGCTACCATTTCTATGATGACGATACAGAAGTTTATTGTATTAAAAAAATAGTTGCAAAATAGACGCGGAA
Source organism: Stegodyphus mimosarum (assembly GCA_000611955.2). Taxonomy (NCBI): domain Eukaryota; kingdom Metazoa; phylum Arthropoda; class Arachnida; order Araneae; family Eresidae; genus Stegodyphus; species Stegodyphus mimosarum. The sequence continues at coordinate 46,933 of KK119261.1, read as the reverse complement.
CTTCATTTTAAATAATATTATTATCAATTCAAAATAGATTGACAGTTTATCTTTCATTTTTAACGCTTTCAGTTGTCCATGTTTGACTATCGAATTTGTAATAAAATGTTAAAACCAATTCTGAAGGCTTTCAGAATTTATATGACACTCAAAGAGGTGTTTTTTAACGTTTTGTGAGTTTCCTTTATTTATGATATATTATGTTCTTCGCACTTAAATCATATAACATTCAATTCAACAGCAATATCACAAAATATTTAAAAACAGCATATTTTTAGAATTTCGTATAGACACTCTCGCGCGCTGGAGATAAAAATGTTTCTTTCTGTACAGTGTCGCCGTTGCTCGCTTTGAAATCATCGAGTTTGTTAATCAAAAATTCGTTATGTTTTACAAAATGTGAAATAGATAATGAAACCAATTCAAAATACAAAATTCGGGTTGCCAGGTGCCCATGTTCGGGGGGGGGAAGGATTACGCTATTCAAAATTTGATGCCTCTAGGTACCGTTGTTTTATCACAATGCGAGAAACATATATACATTCATGCCTATTTCTTTATTATTTAATTTCTTTAAATACACTCACGTTTGTGAAAATTGCAACACCAAGAAGGAATCGTCATAATTGAATGCAATTTAATACACAGTTGAGTGGTAGTGGTACAAATAAATGATTAAATGTTCAAAGCAAACAAACAAGAACAAGAGATCAGAATCAGTATTTTGTGTGGCCACCACGCGCCGCAATAAGTGCTG
>KK119261.1:570-45280 GCA_000611955.2 Stegodyphus mimosarum | reverse complement strand
TAAGTTGTTCAAATCTCGCTCTCTTTCGTCGACGAGGCATAAGTACAGATTGAGTTAACGTTTACCACTAGCAGATAACCACCGATAACCATACACGCCTCGCTACAGCCGTCTATTTATTCGGATCCATCAGCCGTTCAGAGGGCGCTGCTCAGCATACGCATGCGCTACGGATTTGCAATTCTAATCATTTGCATATCATGCGCTACTTTGTATTTCCTGAAAATTTCAGCTCACTCGTGTAAGTCCTTCATGGTGTTGCAATTTTCACAAACGTGAGTGTATAATACGGAGCGATAATATTTAGTGGCAACAATTTAAAAAGTGAAACGCCTTTACAGTGAACCGATGCAAATGGAGTTTCGAGACGAATAACCCTTTTGGGTTAAGACTGTTTTGGGCTAATAAACACTCCTTTTATCGCTGACGAAGAGCCAAATGCTTTTTAATGCATTTTAATTCAATTCCTTTCTAAATCGAACAATATTAGAAGAATAAACATGCCTCCTAACTATACACCAAGTAGTTTATTTATACATCAAGTACTTTATTTATTATTTAGTAAAAAGTGATAGAGAGGTGGACACGGATTACCTTCTAAGAAGTAATATGATCTCAACTAGCAACAGAACACCAGTATCATCAACACAATTTGGGCTGCTTGCAAGCATAAGGCAACGTAAGCTACCGCTTTGCTGCCAATTTTCATTGATCGCTAAAATGTTCTCGCAAAGTACAACTACATAAAAGTGGATTTCTTTTTGAATTATTAATATTTTTAATTAATATGGGTTGCTAACTGTAGTGATCACCTAGGAGGGGCAAAATTACTTTAGTGCAGCCTGATCCCAATGATGATATTGAAGGACAATTAAGTCTATCATTTCGGTATTTCTAAATGAAAATATAGCCCGAAAGACTATACCTGGACTTATTCATAAACATTACAGTACTAGTTTTTATTTCAAACGCAGTAATTAATGTGCCTAGCTGAAGTAGTTATTCTGCAGTCAAAGATAAATCTAATTCGTATAATAATCTGTAGATTATTTCCCAATTGTTCTTATGGCTATCTAAAGGTACGTGTCTCAGGGTATGTTTCCATTGCGATAGAGCTATGACAGAGAACTAACTTTACTGCCAGGCACTCTGTGTGTTATCAAATCTACCTGGTTCAAAAGATTCAGCCTTTCGACTTTTGACGAAAATTTGTATAAACAAGGAGAAAACTGACCGCAACAATACCATAAAAGCGTTTCAGCGCCCGGGGGTGGTCTCTGAGGTTGTCACCTTCGTCATCGCATAGAGAAAAGCATACAAATATTTATTTATTTATTTATTTTTAAATGCCTGGCTTCTGACATTTAAGCCATTTTGTTTTCTAGTTTTTCTGGGTAATGCTTTTACAAACATCCATACTTCCCCCGGGAGCAAGCCAGCCTCAAGACTAAGGCAACTGGCTCTTCTATTACCACATCAATAAGGCTCTAATCAAACTGCTGGCCATTAAAACTATCATATCATGAAAGCTGCATGCAACAGACGTCAGATTTGCATGAAGGGGACTACGTATTGGATTATACGCATGATTAATATTAAAGCTCATGTACGCAAAGCAGGCATGATTAATGTCATTTATAAGGTGTATAAATGGGAAGATTATACAGTGAGTTTCTTATTTGAAAATCGCATTTGTAAAGGTTGTATTACGCCTCGTGTAATAAGAGGAGGCTTCTACCAGCAAGTATCGAAATTCGACTTAGTAGGATTGTTGCTTATCGGAACTGAGGTCCATTTTCCCCCGAAATTGCTGCTCGCGTTATTCAGAATCCTATAACCGGCAGCCATATATAAATTCAATGAGTCCAGAAGTCCGTAGTGAATACCATGCAGAATCCCAGTGGCCCGGGCCACTAAGGCCCAAGAGGTTAGAAACGTTGCTCTTTCGGCCTTGCGGGCTGTATAGCCATGCCACGTACCCTGTGTAAGAAATTAGGCTCGTGAGCAGGAAGACAAGTATGCTTACAGATAGTGCGACGAGGTTTGCAGTACCACAAAATGTCAGAACGGCAAGAGACAAGAGACAGAGACAGAGAGCAAGAGACAGAGAGCCTACAGTGTTTTAACGAACGACGATAGCAGACAGAAGAGTTGAACGATATCATTATTTTAAGAGAATCCCGGTGCTGCGCACAGTATCATGATAGATCTATCCGTATGTGGAGACACTACAGAGAATGAACTCACCAACTTGCATTTGTTAGCGTCATACGGCTCGAGCACCTCGTGCTCTCGTATGCAACGCCCGTAGAATCACAGCCTGGTCAAGCTGGGCACCAGAGTCGTCCTAAATTCTACCTCCGATGAGACAAACCGGAGAGCACTGTTTAAGGGTGACAGACTGTTAGATTTATTAACAAGCAGCAAAATTTTTAGAATTTATAGGAGGTTATGTGTAGCAGAATTTACGAGTCGCAAAATTTTTGGAACTTAGGGAGATGCTTTAGAACAGAATTTAAGATCCACACAGCTTGCACATGGCGGTAAATTGTCTATATTCGGCCCTTAATACGTTCACCGCTTGCTCATATAACCTGTAATATGGACAGCTGCTGTTGCATTTTTGTAATGGTTAGCGTTTGTGGCCTGTCTTCGAAGCCTGCGTGACTCCACCTTTTAACAAGAGAACATAGGACCACATTTTGCCCATATTGTCCTGCCTTCTTGGATAAAAAGTGGTTGATTGTTGTCCTAGCACGTTCCATAGATCTCTTGCTCATTGAAAACAACTAGTGACAGGTTGCCGAGAGACTGGCACTCCATTATTCGCCACTTTGATTGATAAACTCTGACAGAGTTGAAGTACATTGATTGAAGGACTTGTACTTGTTAGTCAAGCTCAGTTGGACTTGATGCCCAGCCGATAACAGTCGTTGCTATTACGAGAGTTGGGAACTCTGGGTACTGAATTCTGCATGTTGTATACTCCATACTACCTTGGAAATTTTACAATTTTTCCCGTTATAAGAATATGTACGATACATAAAAATTTTCTATTTTCTTTAATTCCTCGCGTAGCAATTTTAATGGCCGACAGTGTACTTAACCACTGGATTAAGGAATCTTCCTCTTAAGCTGTAAAACTGAATATGTGATTTTTCACACTTGCAGCTGAAGAAAAGGGTTCCATTCAGTCTTTGAAAGTATAGCTTTGCAAGTTTACTCATGCTACATGACTTCTCATTTCTTATACTAATTTCTTTGATAGTTGCTTCTTCAGGGTGTCTTTTGTTATACTGTGTAAAATGGTTTACAGAACATAACCTTGCGACTATTAGGAATTTTTACAATCTTCGATGCACATTATTACTTAGGTCATGGCATGCTGCCCAAATTTAACAAAGAAATAGCTTTAGTTCAAAAGGACATATGTTTTAACGATTATAAATTTTCAAATAAAATTTCAAATGTAATGGCATATGAACAAGAAATAAAGGATAAAAGAACTATGTGCATGATTTATATTTATAACATAAAGCATACAAAGATTGAGAAGGAACTGAAATGTTAAGAATACAAATGATAATTTTAAAAATAAATGCTTTTATTGTTTTCTGAGTACCCACGCTCTAACAGCTGATCCTTTGTTTCCAATCTTTCTACTGCTCAGAGCTAAATCTAATGGGGATTAATGACAATTCTAGAGTAAACATTTCCTTAAATAGAAAGATTTGTTCACTACAAAGATATCTAAAAATAGATATAGTTGGTTTAACTGATTGGTTAGTTTTAGTTTGGCCTAAAGGAAGGGAGCCTTCGTGGAGGACTTTGTAAGTTGGCACTTGGTGAATTTAAGAGACAAAGAGATTGAGTAAATTAGAGTATTGTGACTGGAAAGGGATATAATTAGTCTAAAAGCAATAGTAGTAGTCTAAAAATTTTGTAGTATTTGTTGCCATATTATTATTATTATTATTATTATTATTATTTATTGTTGTTTATAGACCGGATAGATATACATTATTTATTAATTTAGTACTTCTTAAAGGAAAATTGGAAAAGCAATATTATGTTTTAGATTTGGTTTTGGCAGCAGTAAAAAATTAGTTGTTTTAAAATTCTTATAATGGCGATGTGCGTGTAACTGCTTAAAAACGAAAGTTTAAACTTTTCTGTTAATATGAGAGATGATGTAAATAATAAATTAATTAACGTCGAACAGTGCCTCTTTAATATTATTACGAAGCTTAAGGCCGTTAGAACGGTTTACAAGAATTTTCGTCATTTTCGAGGATGTATTAATAGAAATATGAACTATTTTCCAGCAGAAAGCTCTGCATGAACTATGGCAAATGTAGCGAACCTCCAGTATGCAATCACCCACTGGCCTTCATAAACAAATCCACTATTCCTTTCAAACTATCACAATTTTTTCAAAATTTGATTTGAAATATTTCTTTAGAAACCTTGATTCTTGTCACATGAAACAATTCTTATTCAAATACTTATTATTTTCATTTGCAGTGACTTCAGTAATTATGAGCATTTATATCTCGGTAACTTCGAGATCTGAAGAGCTAAGTCCTGCCAAAGCGCTAACATAGGCTCAGCATATTTCTCAGCATATTTTTTAAAATAAATTACGCGACTTTTATATTATCATTGCGATGCTCAGTTTAGCAACATTATGTATTGAGAAGTTAAACAAAACTGGCTCATCACTTGATGTAGTGCTAAAGAAAGAAGAATATGATTTTTATGAAGCAGGAAGTCGAACTCTCTGAATCGCTTGCTCTTATTTCTATACTCCAATAAAACTTATTGTAATTTTTTCAAATAAATTTGAAATTGTTTCAATGATATGGAATGCTGATTGATGATAAAACATACTTTTAAGAAGCTATAAAATTAAATAGATAAATATGGTGCACATTGGCTTGCCATCGTTCTAGAAATATCTGTCCTATAAACATTAATGGAAAAGAAATTCTAGTGTATGTAGTCTATTGAAAAAATAAATATTTCAGATTTATATAAATATGCCGGTTATGTTCCACTTTCTCAGATGAGGCGTTTTTGAAAATTGTCCTGTTTCGGCCTCTTTTCCTGGAATAGATAATAAAAGTTCTTACTTTAACTTTTCATTAATGACAGCACTAAATCTGAAAACGAAGCAGGAGATTACATGATTGTGCAGTACAGAAGATCTTAAGTAAAAGTACACCCAAATCGAAGCAAAGGGCATGCTAGTTTGATTTGTGCTATTAGTTAGAGACACACTGTTTTTTCTGTAGCAATATTACACTCGCAATAATGCAGTTTGTTATATGTACGTACAAATATACAATCATGGTATATAAACCGGATCCCCAAAATTCGTTGACCGGCCATTATTTTTGCAACCGTTGGTCGCGCAATGTTTTCAATAACAAAAATATTTTACATGACGCAAATATTCCCGTTTTAACATTTTAATATTAAGAAAGAATTCATAAAATCTACGAAATTTAACTTTTTATGCTTTCCCCCGCCGGTCCATTTAAGGAAATTTTATACTTATTATTAAAAAGAATATATTTATCCCTGTAGGATAAAAGTTTACGGAGATATGCAATTAAAAAAATTTGAGAATTTGACATCATTTCCTACCTGCATTCATGATTCGAGTGATAAATAAGTTATAAAAATTCGAAGTTTATTTCTTCTCCTCAAATGGCGTTCAATGATATTCCATTGCGATTTGATAATATATTAATTTCTACAACTTATAATCTTGTTACAACTGCTAACAACTACAAAGAATTTTCAAGTAAATAACTTAAGAGTTATTAAATACTAAAAGTACGTAGTTACTATTCTCTTGAAGTTTTATTATTTTAGAATCATAATTTAACAATCACAGAAAAAATTCATTTCAGTAAAAATACTTTTCATTTTTAGTTTATGCAAATAATAATATAACGAGTTTTCTATGCGCCAAAACTGAAGTGTGCTAGTGCTTCCTAAACACGAATAGTATGATTCTGTAAATAAGATTTCTTTTCGAAAAGCGTTTTCATTGGTCAATACTTTTCACGATAATCTAAACAGAAAAGTTCATCTTTTAATCTATTAACTGAAATTCTTTTATAAATTGATCTTTTGCAATTTCTGGATGGTATCTGAATCTTATCTTTACATTAAAATTAAATATTTTAGTGTACAAAACTGACTTTTTTACTATTAAAAACGCAAAGAAATGTATATTTGTGCCATTTAAAATATTTTTGCAACTGCAAGTATATGCTTAAAACCAACACATTCGAAAATAAACGCTGGATAAGTATTTTTGTGGATACGGTATATAATAAATGTTAAATAATAAGAAACAATAATGTGAATAACAATAATGCCCACCAGCAAAACAGAGCGGTAAAAAGCCGCTGAACGCTGGTAGTTCGGTCCGGGGCGCGTAATGGCGGACCGCACATTCAGTTGAACAATGATAAACGAATTACGCACACTGCGCATGTCCAGAAGAGGATTTGGCGCAATTACGACTTTGGCGTCATTTTAAAAGAAGATAAATATGGTATATGGTTGATGTTCTGAACGTAAACAGTTCGGGGTTTTAAAACTTGTAAGGTTGTACGTTGCTTCATTACTTAGGTGTAAATATCAATTGTAAACCCCCCAAATTTTCGTTTAAGAAGGATTACAAAACAGAAAAGTTTACATGATGTTGTTTATTGATTGTACTTCTGAGGAATGAAAACAATCGACTATTTACCATGCGTTTCATTCATAAATAGTACTTTAACAACTTAAGAAATATATCCAGTTTAAATTACTGAATTAAAGCCAAAGAAATTATTACAAATAACTAATATTAAATGTAATGTTTATGATCAAAATAAACCAAAATGAAATGAAACAGAAGCAAGTGCAATAAGCACTAAAAAAAGCATTCATAGTATTGCAATCGTAAAGAGTCGCTAAGGCCTACATAACGAACAGGCTTGATTAGTGTTCTTTATTTTATTCGCCAGTATATTCTCCCACGCCAACGGTACACTATTGAGCATGCGCAGTAAGCGAAATTCGTTAACATTGATCAACTCAATGTGCGGTTTGCCACTACGCGTCCAGGGCTCGAGTCTCGAAGAGGCTGGCTGCATGGGCGTTTTCGTGGTTTTCCCCATGTGTAACTTGGATACGAACCAATTTCCTTTAAAAAGACCTTCCCGGGCATCCGTCTCTTTCCGTGCAGTGCTTAAGGCGGAGCACATAATAAGTAAAAACAAATAAGAAGTAAAATTTTAAATACATCAGTTATTGAATTAGAATTTCATTTCTAAAGAATAAGCGAGCTAAAATATTTTGAGAATTATATACTTGAAATAAAAGCAAATTGAGAGCTTTTGAAGACTGATCTATTTAGCATATTTAATTTTAAAATCTCATAGAAATTATCAAAATTTTAAATATATATATTACTGAACTCGGTAGATAAATAATATATATTTTAGATAACGGTATTAAAGGCTAAATAATAGTAAATAATAGCTTATAAAATAATATAAATTTTAAATACTGTATACTCTTGATTATCCTGACTAAAGCCGAGGAAACCGGTCACGGATAATTGAAAAGAGGAATAATCCAAACAATCAGTCTTCATACATATTGTATGCGTTTATTTCTTTAAAAATTCTGATATGGATACCACATGGCTTTGTTCTACGCCTTATTTCCCCTCAAAAGCATAGTCTCCCTGGAGAAGAATTAACTCAGGAACGGATACAATGATAACGCCTGTCAATATTCTGTAACAGAAGGCTGTGAAACGGCAAGGGCAGAATTAGCGCTTTCGATCCATAACTACGAAGTTGCTTCCTTTTAAGTCCATTTGGGAGCTTTCGCATCTCATCCCTTCCCCGGTGCATAGAGAAAGCGTGGAGGAACCAAAATATCAACCTATCCACTCAGTCATTTCCGTTTGACATAAATATGAAGTCCATTATACACCTCGGCAAGCCTGGATTTTTGCCTTTCAACGAAACAATGCAATTAAGATTGTCGACTGCGCCTAAGGCCAAACTTTTCGCAAACACGCCAGGGAAGAAAAACGGGCTGAGCTTAAAAAAGATCGCCACTGGCAGACCACCCGTTCCGAAAGGTAGAATAACGCGTGCATCAATAAGATCCCGTTAAAAATACAAGCAGCAATGAAAATAAAACTACCTGCATGATTTAAACGAGATTTTAGCTAAACTCTTTACAGAATAATTTCTTAAATTTCGAAGTTATTTCTGAAATGATTGATTCATACAAATGCGTACTTTATTTTATCACTGTTCAAATCTGAAAAGACTTTTTGTCTAACACTGAATGGCAACACAAAAATAGTAAAAGTGCATGTAATTTAAATAAACGATAACTGGCAACAGTGTGAAAAAAGTATTCTATGATTTGTGTTTAATTCAGCTTCGTTACATTATTTCCTTATGATATTCGACATTAGTAATTTCGTTTGAAACTAGATGTAATACTGATTTAAACATAGTTACAACTGAATACATGTAGATTTAGCTGCGATCAATCAATCTCATTAGGCTAATCGTAGAATTTAGGAGATTGTCACGGCTTTCTTGTTACATTCATGTTTCACAACTACTAAATTTTCGATACTAGAAACGTTTAAAGTTAACGCATAGACCTAGTGATGTGGCTAGTTCGCCAATCCACATCGCGTTACGTTACGCTACGTGTGTATTTATCTCAATTCAATCTGAAAAAACTGTCAGTATTCAAAGGAATTCCCTCTTTTCGAAGCATAAGAATTTCAACATCACAAAATAATAACGATGATCTCTCCTATTACATAATGAAGAATCTGTAAGTATGTTTGCATGTTTTTCGGAAAGTGGAGAAACAGCGTCACCTAGAGCTGCTAGAATTTAAACATATGCTGCCCTGTACTCAAACATGTACACCTCGAAGCCAGCCCGAATATTCATTATTATTATTATTATTATTATTGATCCAAAGGGCCTTAGCCCAGAAGGGCTGTTCATTTCGTTTTGGCATTTTGCTTCGAAAACTTTAAAAGTAAGAATCCCTTTTCAAATTGTTGCCACCAAATATTATCGCCCTGTATTACATTTAACGAAATTAAATAATGAAGAATCTGCATAAATGTATATATGTTTCTCGCATTGTAATAAAACAACGGAGCCTAGAGCCATGAAATTTTGAATAACGTACGTCTCCACCCGAATATGGGTATCTGGAAGCCCAAATTTGGAGATTGCAATTTGTTTTATTATCTATTTCATATTTTGTACAGCATTTATAATAGTTTTTGATTTGAAACTCAATGATTTCAAAGTGAGCAATGGAACACTGTACGAAGAAAAACATTTTATCTCCATCGCGAGAGATTGTGTATCGGAAAGTCTAAAGATATGCTCTTTTTAAATTATTTTGCAATATTGCTGTTGAATTGAATTTTCTGGTTTAAGTTCGAAAAACGTGATATTTAATCAATAAAAGTAACACACAAAACGTTAAAAAATGTCCCTTTGGGCGTAATATAAAATCTGGAAGCTTTCAGATTTTTTATTATTATTATTATTATACAATAAATATAATAAATAATAAAATAAAACAAAAATAAAAATATCAACAAACTCACCCTGAGAATCTTTTAAATCTAAAATAATTTCTACAAAGCATATTTCAAAGTAAACCCTTTTTTCCTAAAGCTTCACATATTTCACATTAAATTGAAAGAAGCACTTCAATAATATCTAATCTTGTTATGCGTATTGTGGAAATATAGGTCTTAATTTCATTAAGCGCAATTTACCAGCAGTACCAATTTTAATTTAATGGGCCTCGATATAGCTCCAAGGAACAATGTTTCTTAAAAAATGGAGGTCATGAGACGTTAAATTTTAATGTGCTAATTAAGCATGTCTACTACATTATCTTCCAAAAGAAAAATTGATTAGACTGCCTTTGAATGAGTTAGAATACTCGATCTTATATCATTTCCATTTAGCTGTTTCAAGAAAAGGAAATTCGCTTTAACGTTGCTTAAATTAGAAAAAGCTTATACAACATTGAGCAAATTTAAAAAATCGGTGTGTAATATAAGATTGCACATGATTACAAAATCTTTCTTTCGAATCTTTTCTTTCTAGTTTTCTTTCGAAAGATAACTTTAATAATAACGAATTGAGGATCATGCACTTATATTAATAATTTCAAGTTAGCATAAATTTTAATACAAATGCAGCATTTTCTTGTTCATTGCCTATATTATTCAGAAAGGACTCAATGTTTTGATGTTTTAATAAAAGAAAAAGAGCACTATTTATTCCTTAAATTTTAGCTTTTCATTCTTTCAGATTTAGTATTGAATTATATCAAATAAAATTTATATATGATTTTCTAGATTTTTCGCAATAAACTACTGTTTATCATTCCATTTTTCTTCAAATCAGTAAATTATCTTTAAAAGAAAATCTGAAGGTTTTCAGATTTTATAATACGCCCATAAGGGCGTTTTTTTAACGATTTGTGTGTTACCTTTATTGGCTAAATATCATGTTCTTCGCACTTAAAATACATTAAATTCAATTCAACAACAATATCACAAAGCATTTAAAAATAAAAAAACAGCAGATCTTTAGAATCTCCGATTCGCAGTCTTGCACACTGGAGATAAAAGTGTTTTTTTCCGCACAGTGTTATTATGTAATACTTATTCTAATTGTAACACTTATCTGATTGTAATATTTATCTTAATTCAGTTATCAGTAATTGAAGTTATTAAATTGATTTTTATTAGTTTGATTTTAATTTGCTCTGTTGAAAAGTAATTGTTGTTTGTTTTTAAGAGGCAGTTTTGGTTAACTCTGAATTTAAGTTGTGTTATTTTTTTTTATCCTATAAGTGTTATTTGGTTAACCATTAAAATTTGTTCTTGAATTCAAAATCTTAACTTGGTTTTTGTACTGTTTGTTTAATTATTCGTTAGGTTGACCTTTCAGGCCATTTTTACTTTAAATTTTAATGTTCTCTCTTTATTACACTAGTTGTTGTATAAAGTTTAATAAGTTTTGCTTAATGTAGCCCTGTTTCTGGTAAAGTTTTGAATCCATATTTTCTGACTCTGGTGGTAAAGTCGATTATAGGGTTGAAGAAAGATAAATTTAGCTGTGTAATTATTATATTTCAACTGTAGAAACATTCTTCGGTGTTTAATTTAATTTAGTTAATCAGATTTTTGCAATTCATTTCCTTAAATTATTACTTTGTGATGAAAGCCAATTTTTATAGACTCGTTTTCGAAATTCCTTAAAGAAAAAATACCTTCCGATTCTCAGAATGCTTATCTCAGGCAGAGAGTTGTCTGGGAATTCCTTAGCCAAAAGCTCATTTTTGCACCCTCTTTCTAAAGGCTTTTTTGTATGCATTTGTGCTGCGCGGGTTTCGTCACGAGGGTGACTTTGGAGTCCATCCATGTAAGAGTGACACCCTGTGCGAGGCTAAGGATTCTAATGCGTTTATTTCGTTGTGACGAGTAGTTGATTGACCCCATGCTCTGATCGTAAAATTTCCAGTTTCGAGATCTTCGCCAACCGTGGATTTCCTCTGAAGACTTTTCCAGCTTCTGCCATGGATACTTCTCTTAGGGTTGCCTAACAATTGGCGACTTTGGAACATCAAGCATCGCCAAGCCGGGGGTTGGTGAGAAGAAGAAAAAGAGCCTGCGGCGGTGTTCGATAGGAGGAATTCGAAGGACCAATGAGACCCAAGACATCGAGCGTTTTCCTGACTGAAAGAAATGGCTTCCAGATTTTCGAAGAGGAAACAACCCAGGGTTGGAAGCGAATGGAGGACGGTGCCTAAAGAATAAAAGGGCGGAAGGCCCAGTTTTTCCTCCCTATAGTATCCACTAAATGTACTTTTTTTTCTTTATAGATATCTGACTTTGGCTAGCGTAGCTTGACTTTGAAAAAGCGTAGATCAACGCTCCTAGTTGTAACCACTTAAATGAAGCAACTTTTTATCAAGGAAATTTTTGCCGGGCCTTCTTCTTTAGACGAATTCATATAGAAAAGGTATGTTAAGTTTCGAACCAGTTTCGCTGTAAAACACCTAAAACTCACACGTCATACGACCTCTAGAATGTATAAAAATGTTGCAGAAATTTATTGTTTACTTCCAAATAAATGTTAAGCTTAATTTTCCTAAACTTGTTTGCTTTACTCTTAATTTAGAACACTGGACCAATTTCAACAAATTTAAACAAATTTTTACTGAACGGGATTTTGCATAATTTAGCATCACAACGCAAAATGTAAATGTTACACTTATGTTGTACTATTGATATCGTTTGGATACTTATATTTGTTTGGTACACAAATATTTTGAAAATATTTTGTATTCAATGTATGTCACACCATTCACTATGAATGTCACGCCATACTTTAAATATAATACATAGCGATAATATTTGGTCGATAAAGTTTGAAAAGTGAATCGACGCAAAATACCGTTTTGGAATTAATGCCTTTCTGGGCTAACGCCCTTTGGGCTAATAATAGTGCGTTTTTATAAATTAGAATATAAAAATAAAATAATATCTTGCAGTTTTCCTCTTTGGAAGTCGGGGCTCGTCCTAAGAAACTGTAACATTTCTTGTCTCTAGTTTTCGAGTGATGAGAAACCTCACATGTTTGCCGTGTATAGAGACCCATGTCATTGGAAAGGAGGGTCCTAGTAGTTGAGAGCGAGGTACTGTCTCCAACACGGTGCTTTGGCTAAACGGTAAGCACTGGTTGTCCTCATTGGTGTCAGTCGGTTGTCCTGACCCTAGTGCCGGCGGCTTGAGAAAAGGCTTTCGGGAAAGACGACTGTTGGGTTTCAGTTTTCGTATAGGTCTGGCTAGCTCTAACATAGGAATCTCTGTTCCCTCGTTGGGTTCAATGGCAGGTGGGGCTATCGGACCTGAAACTTGTTTTTAAACATAGCGACCTCAAATATTTATACCATTAAAAATGCAGAATCTATTCACGTACTTCCGAACACTATGCACCGCGAAGATGACATCCATCTGAGGTCGTGCCGTACGGCATTGAATGCCATTTCTCTCCTTCCGAACGCTGAACTTGCTAAAGAATCTACTATGAAAAAATGCGCACCGAAGTAAATATTAATAGACGATCAGATTAGATCAAAGATATGTCCATTAATAATTAATAAGTATATTCATTCTTGCCTCCGTGAGCCAAGAAATATAAAGTTTCTCCGTCCAGGAGACTTCCTTATCGATACAACTTCAAACATCCAGTGTGCTTCCTTCCTTCTATTAACCAAGCTTGGGCAAACTTATGTAACTGTATTTGCATATAAAATACTCAATTTCTGTAGAAATGTAATCTCAGAAGTCGACCACCTGATTGTTTCTGAAGAAGAGCTCGTTTTCGAACTAACCGATCAAAAGGTCAGTTGATCAACACGAAACACATAATCCGGGCCTTCAACTCACCTGATCTGCCAATGAATGTTAAGGCTGGATACATCGGTTGTTCCAAAAGACCATATATTCCTAACCCGATGCAAATTTTCCAATTCCAGTGCTTTGGTTACTGTAAGATCTCCTGCCATGGTATACTCACGTGTGCATGCTGCTCGATGATCAGCCACGACAGTAACACCTTCACCAAGATCCACTTTGTATCAATTCCAAGGGTGAACATGCAGCTTTCTCATGCTCATATCCCTAATAGAAATCAAAACGGGAAGTTTAGGCTACGGAAATTACGAAAGATATATCTTACGGAGAAGTCTAAAGGATAGCTGAAGGCACTCAACCACGAACAGGCATGTCTTTCGTTAGTGTTGCTAAATCTACTCAGTCTACTGGAACCCAAACATCAGTTAGCACACAAGTACCACCTACTAAGGCCTAGAAGACTATAAATAACCTTAAGCACAACAAAGCAACTCACATAATACAGAAAAAAGAAAGAGTAATGCAAAACAAATAATATGATTCTGATCTCTTATTTTTTCAGGATCTCTTATTTTTTTATTTTTTCAGGTAACATGAAAGTAGAGGAAGGGTTGGAAATTCCCAAAAATTCCATGCAAAACCAAAACGCACTATAGAAAGAACCAACACCATTCATAATGATCACCCTCATATCATGGAATTGTAATTTCATGTAAGGAAATTTAGTTTCCACCATAATCCCGTTAACGTCAAACACAGGATCGATGTCTATCATCTTGTGTGCTTAGCAGTCCAGGAAACTTTTGAAATCAGAGCAACAGTTTAAGCTCCGGAGGTATTGTTTGAAGGATAATCCTTAACCATCCCTCCAGCTCAATCTAATCAAAAACAAGCCTCCAAATCGTAGCCATAAGAGTTAACATACGGAATTTAGTTTAAATTTTTTCTCTTTACCTGCCTCCAGATCATCACATCGATCAATGATATTTATATTATTTGACAGATCAGCTGACTGAGCCCTTTATCGTAATAGGAGATTTTAATGACCACAGCCCACTCTGGGGAAGAAGGGACATAAATCCTCGTGGCAGGCAGATGAAGCAAATAACTGAAGATGCTTCTCTCTCTTCAGTAATGGATAAGATACCTACTTCTAAGAGCCTACAAGAACCTTTCTTGCTACTGATAATGCCATATATTGCCTATTTCTGTTACCGTTTTGTTCATTAAGTGTAGATAATGATCCTTATAGTAGCGATCATTTTCCTATTTTTTAACTCTCGAACAAGAAGAAATAAATCCCATGTCAAGATCTCCTCTTTTCAAATTTAATAGGGTAAATTGCGAACTCTTTTCAACTTTTACGAAGCTCACGGATGAAATGGTTAAATAAGTGTCTGTCGATGAAGCAGTGTAATCGGATATTGGTGTTATTATTCAGGCAGCCTTAGTTTCTATACCTATGATATCAGGAAAACTACGAAAGTATGCAAAACAATGGTGGAATCGTGAGTGCCAGAAAACTCCGAGACAGGATAGGAAAACTGGGGGAAATATCCTAGGTACCCAGCTTTGCCAAACTTTATAGCCTTCGAAGGAGCCAAAGTAAATGCAAGGAAAGTAAGACGTAAGAGCCAGAGGGATTCATGAATATCTCATGTCTCTGGGATAACATATTCTACGGCAAGTAAGTGAGCATGGGAAAAAATGGCCGATAGATAAGCTCCACAGAAAAAATTGCGAACACTATTGGTGAGACATTTGCTATTATTTCTTCGAGCAAGAATTATCCCCCCAAAGCATTTCTTTGACCTACGCTCTGAGAAAAATCCCATTCCGTTCAACTCTTCTAATTCTGAGCCTTATAACAGCGATTTTACGATGCTTGAGAGGAAAAGAGTTTTATCGGAAACACCTAGATCTAGTCCGGATCTAGATGGGGTTATTAATGAAATGGGGAAGCATCTCTCTTCAGCCATTGACGGCCCTTTTCGCTTTTTATAATCGGGTGTCGAAGGAGAATTTTCCCCTCGATACATGGAAGAGAGCTATTGTTATTACTAAGCCAAGGAAGGACCCAAGAAACCCTTCAACTATCGGCCCATTGCACTTACGAGATGCATATGGAAGATTTTTGGAAAACATCTCCTCTTATCACTGCGAGTTTTCGTAAAAGAAAAGCGGCCGTATATAACATGCTCCTTTTGAAAAAATCCATTCGTAAACATCCATTCCATTCTGAGAAAAAACAATCTTGTCTCTGTCTTTTTTGACACACAGAAAGCTTATGACAAAACATGGAGATATGGTATACTCCGTGATCTTTAGGCCAATGGCTAGCGTAGGTAACTGCCTAATTTCATTAAAATGTTTTGAGGGCGAGTACTTTTCAAGTCTGAATTTGATCTTTTATCAGATGTCTTTGTATAAGAAGAAGGTGGGGCTCAAAGCTGTGTGCTGAGAGTTAATTTATTCAGTTTAAAAATAAACTCTGTCCTAAAGGAACTTCTTCCCACCGTTTTAGGATTTTTATATGTTGATGATCTGTAGATTAGCTGTCATAGGCCAGATATGAAACATGTTGAGAGGCAATTACAGATTGCCCTGAACAGGATCCAAGAATGGTCTAATAAACAAGGACTTATGTTTCCGAAAGAGAAGACTGTTTGTGTTCATTTTTGCAGGAAGTGAGGTCTCCATCCTGAGTTACCTCTTCATGGATCAGTGATTTCTGTTGAACCTGAAGTAATGTTTCTAGAAGTGATGTTTGACCAAAAACGACTTTCTTTCCTCATGTCCTACATCTGAGGAAGACGTGTACCAAAATACTAAATTTTTTAAAAGTCTTGGCGAACACTTTCTGAAGCGCAGAGCGCTGTTCTTTACTTCGTGTTTACAGAGCACTCGTTTGCTCGTTTTTTTGATAAAACTAGATTCAGTTTAACATCTGGCACTGCGGATTTGTACTGGAGCATTCAGAACATGTCCTGTCCAGAGCCTTTATTTTGGTTGTTATAAACCCTCACTCCAGTTGAGGCTTGAGCAATTGTCTGTTCTGTATTATTTTAACATATTACCTCAGACTGACCTTCCTAGTAACCCACGTTTGTTTGACGACACGGACCTTCTATTTGAAGCGTGCCTTCGTTCTCAGAGCTCACTCTTTGATTGAAGAACATTTCATGTCTGGTGTGTCCACGCAGGCAGTACTGCCTTTTGAAATACAGCCATGGGATCTAAATTCTGATGTTTTCCAGCGTCACGATAAGAGAAAAACTAGTGGGATAGTATGCAAACAGCTTTCTCTTAAGCACAGACATAAATATAGTAGCTATATTCCCATATATACAGATGGATAAAAAACAGCTAGTTACGTTGGGACAGCATTTGCAATAGGGGGCCATATGGAGGGTAGAAGCTTGCACTACGCTTGCTCTGTCGTGATATCTGAACTGACTGCTATATATTACGCGCCTTTATTCATTTCGAAGCTATGCGAAAGAAATTTCATAATGTATACAGACTCACGTTGAAAGGTTTAGAACTTTTTCGAATACTCACAATCCTGTAATTGTTGAAATTCTCAAGTTAAATGTAAATTTACATCTACATGGATATCAAGTTCTTTACAGCTGCGTTTCCGGTCATATTGGTATTTAAGTAAATGAGCTCCCAGACATCACAGCTCATCTGCTGTTGATCTGTGCAGTCAGCATGTTCCAGCTACAGATATCCACAACGTCATCAAGGGAAAAGTCCTAAATAAATTACAATTAAGTATGAGCTTCTCAGGTCAGTAACAAGCTTAAAAATGTCAACTTGTAGCAGAATACTGGGAATCAATTAGAAACCGAAGGGGGAAGTATATTAAGACGTCTTTGTATTGGTCACCCTCGAGTCACATACATTTACCTTTTCAAGGAGGAGAGTCAGCCTGTTTGTTCGCTTTGTGATAGCGTTTGACAGTGCATCATTTTTTAAATTAAATGTCCTTATTTTAACCCAAACACCGAACTGGAAAAACGGTATTTAACACCGGCTGTGAAACATAGTAGAGGGAACGTCGTAGTTTGGGGCTGTATGGCAGCAAACGGTGTTGGTAACCTGTGCTTCATTGATGGTATTATGACAACACGACATGTATTATGACATATTGCTCCATAACCTGAAATTCAGTGCCCAAAAACTTATTAGGAACATCATTCGTGTTTCAACAGGACAATGACCCTATGCATACAGCGACCTCATCCGGGAGTGGTTACTCTATATCATTCCTCGCCAATTAAAGACACCGCCTAAATCATCTGACATAACTCGAGTTGAACATTTATGTTACAAGTTGAACCTAGAAGTCAGAAAACATAAAATTTCGTGTAAAGGTGACCTTAAGCATATACATATGCAAGAATGGAACAAAATTCCCAATAGTACAACTAAGACTGGTTTTCTCTATGAGAAACAGATTGCAAGCTGTTATAAATGCAAAAAGTATGAATATGAAGTATTAAATTTTGTTGCCATGGTTTGCTGTATGAACTTGCCAATACTTACTTGACACGCAAATTTACGTTTTTGTTGTATATTTTGTGTAAAAGGTATGATAAAATAAAAGTTTCATTAGGTTTGTTTGTTTGTGTATTACCTCCTGTGTTCGTTACGTCCAGCTAAAATTGTCAAACATTTCCTTTGTTAGCTAATATGATCAATTATAGGCAATTGCCCATACTTTTTTTGCCCACTGTAGAACAATAAAAATAAGTCCTTAGTACCTTTTCACAGTGTTAATAAGAAGAACTTGCTTTCCGTCTTCAAGCGCTCACTAACGGTCGAGTGGTAAAGCTGAACACTGGTAATTCGACCAGTCTTTAGCTGAACACTGGTAATTGGACTTGAATTCGATTCCAGCCAAGTGGGTTGGCTGTATGGACATTTTCGTGGTTTTCTACACGTGTAAGCGTAGGTACGAGCCAGTTTCTTATAGAGAGTCCTCCACAAAGTCATCCCTAATGGGTTTAGCAGTAATTAGGCAAAACCAATCCTTGACGTCCTTCAGTATGAAACAGTTAATGGGAACCAAACTGTCGGCAACAAGAATGAAAACAGCATAGGAAAGAACCACCGTAGCGTCGTATAGCTCCAAGAAAGAAAACAGTATCAAGCGGTATGATATCTTAAAACTTTTTTTTGGTGTATTTTGAAGTCTAAAATTAATAATCATAATTTTTTAAAAAGAAAATCTGACTAAACGAGTTCGAATCACGGCAAGGCACTGCACATTTTTCCCGTTCCTCCATTAATCTAATCTAATGACTCTACAACGTGTTTCAAAATGTTATTCAAAAGTATTAAAATTACGTGAGTTATTTATTCTTTTACGCTGATTAGCAATGCCCTTAAATGAAATACGCATCACAGCCAGGCAAAAACGAGCTGTCTTGCATCTGTAATCTGTACTCGCTTTCTATGCAACGAAAAAGATTTAGTAGGTAGAAAAGTAATCATAGATTACGAAGATTTTGAACAAACTCTATCGATTTTGAAGGGCATTTGACATAAATATCTCTTCAGCAGCAGAAAAAAAAGTAGAAACGAAATTGTAAACATTTTTTCAGGAAGGTGAAATTTTTTGAAAATTTTTTTTCCTGAAAAGAAGAGATATTTATTAAACTGTTTTTGAATTTGATAAAGTTTTATTCGAAATTTACATCAGTGTTCGGTATCTGTTGCCTAATTTAAAATTTTATATTAATGTGTTTCTCTTCCATTCACTGAGTTGGAAACAAATTTTTTCTTGTAATCCTAATGATGCAATCAAACATTATATATTTCTTAACTGTTAACAGATACTACTTATTCTACCAGATACTAACTAGGACTTATTCAGTGAAGCTAAAGGTAAGAATAACTGTAATGATACGAGTTTGTTTGCCTCAATCCGAAGGTTACAGATGCCGTAAATCACACTAAGAGCTTTTTTACTAAAACTTCTATGCTATTTATTGCACTTTCCTTTCTAGCGTGGGAAGGAAGAAAAATATGCAAACTGCGCCATTCTTGCTAGTGTTTATACTACCAGAAAAAGGCTTGGTGAGCCGAGCGACCGGCGGAGAGTCTCCAGTAGCCTTCGTAATATCTACCGCCAAGTGAAGTATATTCTCTGTTATTAAGCTCATTGCTTGTATTCTAGTTATATTAAGAACTATTTCAAAATGTATTGCATTTTGGTTTTACTCGTTACGGCTGCGATCTTCGTTGGTAAGTAGCAACTCCATTTTTTCAAATTTTATCTTAGCAAAAGAGGCTTATCTTAACGTTTA
The DNA here is from genome assembly GCA_000611955.2 of Stegodyphus mimosarum. Lineage (NCBI taxonomy): Eukaryota > Metazoa > Arthropoda > Arachnida > Araneae > Eresidae > Stegodyphus > Stegodyphus mimosarum. The sequence goes on along the minus strand of KK119261.1, from coordinate 25,453 downwards.
ACATGCCGCATATTTCATGTAAAACGTATGCTTGCCGTTGGTACTGAAAGACTGGCAAAACTGATAAAATATTTAAATTTAATTATGCACACAGATAGGCTTCCTACAACGCGGTAGCTACGTTCCTTAAAAATGCCGCGTTCTGAGAAATCGCGTTTTAGGAAACACCAACTTAATACAAGAACGCGGATTCGATTCTAAAAAGAGAAAAACTGCGTTTTGTGGTGTAACATTTTCACAATTTTTTAAATTTATGTCCATAAAAGTATTTTATAAAAACGTAAACAAAATTGAACATCATATAAAAATAAAAAGATTATGGTTTCAACTCAAAATCAAAAAGAAACATAATGTTATACTCCGAAACTTATTTCTCATTGTTATTTATTATAGCTGTTCGAGAACGTTTGTCTCGCTTCATTTCAAAATTTGAGCTTGTTTCATCGACCTGTTCCACTGCGCAATTGGCATGCCATTTCAGAAAAAGTCCGATTTTGTGTCGAAATATTTATATTAGAACAATGCTATATATAAATCTAGTACATATCCCAAGTCGCGCTTTCGAGACATGAAAAACGCAAGTTCAATTTTATCAATCGACCCAGTAGAACGGGAGATATAGAACTGTTCCCCTCCTTTTTTTGCGCAGTGTACCGTTCCTTAAAATCTCAGCAAGAAAAATTAGTCTCAACGTTTTATTTAAAAGATTACTTAGAAGACTATAAATTATAGATTTGATTTCTTTTTTGATTGTTCTATATTCTTCGTTTTTCTGGTTCCACTGGCGTATCAACAGTAATATCATCATCTAAAAATTTCCGATTGATACTGGTTTCTTCTACTATTTAATAACGGTATTTTCTTTCGCATCTTTAAATGATGAGCTGTTAACATTTCATTTCAAATCTTTTTGGTTGTCTGTATGGCAATAAAGGGAATATATGTAATTTAAGTTTGAAGATACCGCTATTACATTTACTAGTTTTTCATAATTAAAAAATGTTCATATATCATTGAAATATTTATTTAGCATTCATTTTAAAATCTAAGCACCTTCTCATTACAATGTTTAATATAACGAATGTTTTATTTAGGTAAATAAAGTATAAAATATTTATAAAAATTATAACTATGTAATAATAAATATGTATTTAATATATGTTTATTATTTATTATATTTTTTATTATTAATGTATTCATATTTAACTATATAAATGTTTTATAAAATATTTATAAATACATTTAAACCATTTTTATGGTGGAGCTGCCACTATGCAAAATCGCACCAAAACATGACGCAGTACCATATTCGATCTTTCAAAATAGAAATAAAATTTTGTTGTCTTCCTTTTGTTTTAAAATTGAAAATAGGTTGACCAAGATTTGGTATTAGTCAAAATGCTTAAAAACAAATAAATCTTCCTAAATTAATAAACATCATATGAAAAAATAAAATAACATTTAAGTTCATTCTCATACACTACCTTCAAAGAGAAAGTGCAGCACTATGAAATTCCGTGTCTAAAATCTCTGCAAAAGATCTGTATGCACTCACTTCCAAAAGTTAAGCACGAAGATGTAAAATGCAAAAAATCAACAAATACTGCTTTGATTGACACAAAATTCGGCAGGAAAGTAGCACATATATTTATGCATAAAACAAAATCAATAATTATATACAGAAATGAAAACAGTATTAAATATTTGTAAGTTATCAGATAATACATACTGGAGACTTAAACAGAATTATGTATAAAGAGAAAATAAACAGCATAAAAAGAAAAAAGGGCATTAATAGGGTATGTGATCCCCCCTCATATGTATGCAAAGTGACCATGTGACCAAAGCTTGTGATCATGCTTTCAATTAGGTGGTCAACCACCGCAGAATTAAGCAATGGCCATTCTTCTTGTAGAGCAGTTTCCAACTCAATAAGAGTGGCTGGAGGTTGGAAACGTAAAGATACAACATGGCCGAGAGTATCCCAAAGATTTTCAATGGGACTAAGGTCGGGCGAATATGCTGGCCACGCCATACGCGCAATCCCTTCACTCTCCAGGTAGTCGTCGACGATGTCAGCTCTATGGGGACGTGCGTTATCGTCCATTAAAACAAAAGTAGGGTCAACTGCTGCAGCGTACAATCTCACAATGGGTTCTAGGACTTCATCTCGATACCGGACAGCCGTCAAAGAAACCCGTTTAAAGATGTGCAGGTCGATGCGGTTATCCTAATAAAATCCCTGCCCACACCATAACGCTTCCGCCTCGGAATGCGTGATGTTCGGTGATGTTTTGTGACTGATTGCGTGTTCGTTGTTCACGCCATATGCTTATACGCTTGTCATCTGGCTCCAGAGCAAATCTTGACTCATCAGTAAACATGACATTGCCCCAGTCAGACATATTTCAATTGACATGTTCCCGGCACCACTGTAATCGTACCCCGTCTTGAGTGGACGGATAGAGAAACACAAACTCGAGGTACCTGGGCGTACAGTAGCTGCAGATATCAATGGACGCTGTAACCGTTGATGTCACACGTGTGGAGGTCGCTCTGCGATTCCGCTTGGCTACAATAGCAATCTATCTATCTTCCGCGGGGGTTGTAACCCTTGTGCGACCGGCTAAGGACCTTTGGACAACTGTCTGTGTGGTTTGAAATTGTTTCCATAAGCGTGAAATTACAGAATGATGAACGCCGAAGAAAAGAGCAACATCTGTGATCGACTGTCCTGCTTCAATGCAACCCACAGCACGCCAGCGCTCAGAATCTTCCATTCGTTATCTGGAAGTCATAGAAACACATATATCTTGAAAACAAATTGTACGAAAGTTTTAAACACCTTCTATCAGCACTTACAATCAACTTCTGTAACCCTTCATAAAGCTGGTTTCTTATAAGATTGCCTTATTTGCATATTTCTTGACACGAAAGTGCGATTGGCTGTTACCTAACATATTTGCATACTACCATCTACCTCTGCAGCGAATTGCATCCTCTGCAATTCTGATTGGCTTCCGGAAATTGGTATTTTCCTCTCCGTGCTTAACTTTTGGAAGTGAGTGTATAAAGGTTTATCTAAAAATCTTTATAATCAACTTGCATAAGACTGGAATTAAAATAGAATGCTTATATGCGCAGCTGTCTACTTGAGTCTTGTAAGCAGACACATCTGTTGAATCTAAATTTTGTCGTCTGTAGCTAAAAATGAGTCCCTAAAATACCAGCCTGTTGATGCATCAATATTGCTAGTGAAAACCCATTAGGAATTTCTTTTATTATTTTTTAAACCAAAAAGGCTTTATCTCAGAAGGGTTGTTAGTCTCGAAATGACATTTTGCGTCGGTTCACTTTAAATGTCCGTTTCATTTTTCAAATTTTTGCCACCAAATATTATCGTCCTGTGCTATATTTTAAAAAAATAAATAAGAATCTGCATGAATGTATGTATGTTTCTCGCACTGTGAAAAACCAATATTACCCAGAACAATCAAATTTTGAACAACGTGGTCCTGCACCTGAATATGGGCATCCGGAAGCCGGAATTTGTTCGAATTTCTTTTATTGTCTTTTTCATATTTTGTAAAACTTTAACGAATTATTGATTAACAAACTCAATGATTTGAAAGCGAGCAATGGGAACACTGTATAGAAATCAGAGCGCCAGACTGTGTATTGGAAATTCTAAAGATATGATGCTTTTAAATATTTTTTGTCCAAAGGGATATTACTCCAAATGCCCTCGAACCTTGTATGTGTGTGTAAATTAAAAAAAACGCCCTTTTGGAGGTCATATGAAATATAAAAGCTTTCAGAATTTTTTTGTTGTTGTCTAAATTTATTAAATGTATCTTTTATAGATGCGTCTGACACCACACTTGATTCTGTACTTGAAGAAATGAAGAGCCCTCTCAAAATTAGGTCCGAGCCGATATCTGAAACGGCTGATCATTCTTCTGAAGGCTTTGGTCAAGACATGAATTACATCTCAGGAGGCATAAGAAAAGTAAATCCAACTTCAGTCAAGGATAGTAATGAGATTCCTTTTGACTTCAGTTCTGAAGTTATACCCGATCCAGGTAGGTTTTCTTTAGTATCAGTCACTCGAATTATCGTCGTTGTGTTCTTAATAATATGGAATTTTTTAATACCTCAAACTTGAAAGCAAGATAAGAATAGTCTAATATTGAAAGTTTGAAAAGTAGCTAACCATTAATGACAACGATGACTGAAATTCTTTTTGGATCTAACTGAGAGTGGAATCGCCAATTCACATTCTGCTTTGAGAAATGAAGCCATTGCTTTATGGTTAAGAATTTAATTTGACGTTTCATGTATAGTGGCATATAATTAATGTTAAGTTTACTTTCCAATGTTATCTTTTCATTTTATTTCTAAATGAAGACGTAAAAAACAAACCCTTGCTTGAAAATCATTTTAATTAAGTATTTGCAAGTTTAAGTTAATACTGTAATTTGATTAAATTAAAACTTAAATAAAAATAAAATTTTTTAGAATTAATTCTCATTCGATGTGCGTATTTTAAATTGCTTCATATATTCGTTTTTGGGTTGCCTTTGGACGATAAGTTCTGACTGTACTCGTGGAGGCTTAGACATTTCTTTAGAAAGTGATTGTCGAAGGTAAATTTTCCTGAGATTTTACTCTATTTTTTATTGTAGCACTTTTAATAAGACCTCCAAACCATATTGATAACTGTTGCTTTGAGATACACTTTGAGGCATTATTCGACTTAGATATAAAGTTAGTCTTCTAATTGTTTAACATCTTTTATAGAACGTGTGGTAGATAAACCCGTCTAAAACAAAATATGTTTGATAATGTTTGAAAGACATCTAGTTGTTTTTATTGTCGCTAATTTAAAAAAAATAGACCCGTCTACAGTTCCCTAAAAAGAATGGTTTACAAACGTTTCCCTCTTCGTAATTGAAAATATATAGCATTCGTTTTCTTGCGAATTTCAGTTTAGGTTTTACCTTGATATGCACAGGAACGAAGTTAAATAAATGATGAAAGATAATACTTAGTTAAACTACTGAGCTCAAGATCACGCGCAAAAATATGATTCATCATCTATGATGAATTTCTACTCACTTTCTTTAAAAATTTAAAGTCAATTATTTTATTTTATTCAATTTCTCCACCATTTTTTGTGTCTTGAGAAGTCTTTTTCGGGGAAATATTTAAGTTTTTTTTATATTAAATGCTTTATTTTAATTAGGCACATAATTGATAGCTTCCGTTTTTGAGTAACTTGGCGGATAGAAATTTCAGTTTTTCACCGATCTTCTGCCAAACAATTTTCATCATCTTGTAGGGATTTATATTTATTTCAAATAACCAGTTAAATTTAATTTGAAGTCTTTTCCTATAAGCCTTTGTGCCCCTAATTGTAACTGCAGAATATTTAAATTTGGTAGCGCGCGTGAATTAATGCAAAAAACAAACAGTGGGAGAAAAAGGTTTAAGTATCGAGTTTTAGAAGGGAAAGTTAGAGTCTGGGAAAACTCTCTGCGTATTAAAGCGTGAGCTTCGGCTTAGCAGTTATTGCGGGTTCAACGTGGCGTAACAGCTATTACTTTGCTGCCACTAAATTTATCAACGCTCTGTTAGGAAACAGGATAGTTTGAACCCTGCAGCGTAATTTTACTACTTGTTAATATCTTCAAATTTTGAGTTTAGTTCTTACTGTTTCGGTTTCCTCCCAAGCAGAGGCGTAGTGTGTAGCGTCGAGTTGACGCATTTTAAATAATTTCAAGAGTGTAATAAAGCGTAGTTTTAACCCTTCTTCTGTGCAGTCACTACTCTCCAGATTTCACACAAAAGGTAGACAAGTAGACCTTACAATCTATTTACTTTTATTCGGAAATTTTCCCCAAAACATTTTGATTAAGAATATTTCCATGCTCTTTACGCTGTTTAAAACTTGAAGCTATTGATATATGTATATTTTACCATTTAAACAGTTTTGTTTAGGATCTTCATTTTAAGTGCATTTAATGAAACTTCTTCAAGTGAGTTGCTATTTTATAAAAGGCTCTAATACTGAAATGAAACTGCTATTGACCGAAAGCAATTAAATGTTGTTACACGTACCTGCTTGTAAAAATTGGATATTTATCTTAATTAACTTATAAGAAAACTCCAATACTTGTTTCCTTCTAATTCAGGACACCGTTTACATAAAGCATAAGACACTTGGTATATCATTCCATGTTTATTTCATACGACTAAGTCAGTTAGCTGTATGGAGGGCAGGTGGTGGTTTTCTTCGTTGTCATTTGAAAGAACCTCTTCCAAATCCTTCAGGAAAGCATCACTCTTAAAATAACTATACCTCGTTTGCTTTGCAATAATTTAGTTGGCTGAGGAAAAGCTGACAAGGTTTTTTTTGCATATGAGGAACAAATGCCTTTGAAAATAAAATGGTATAATATTCATATATACGACGGAGAAATGGCTATGCATCCAGACCGCTCGCTAGGATTGAAATACCATTGTTCTGTAACTATAGTCAGTGTTCATCCAACCTTACAATAAATAACCTAACCCGTATTACTTAAACTTCACAAATTAAGGTTTCTTAATTTATATCAGTAGTAATATTTTGCTTCCAGTATAAAGTATTTCTTCCCCTTTCATCGCATGCCTTCATGGTGTAGTGGTCAGCACGCTGGCCGCGTATTCCAGAGGTTCGACTCCCGGCGAAGGCTTTGCTCATTTTTCAATACTCCTGCTTCAAAAATACCTAATACCTCTACAAGTGGCGCACGAACTAAAAAAAGGGTGGATGATGATTCTCTACCACTAGAATTTTGCGATTGGATCCCTTAATCCCCAGTCGCCCTTTAAATGGGAGATTACATAAGGTATTTCTTTCATGTTCTTCGATTGCCTTGCTGATATAATGGCCAGCACGCTAGACGCGTATTACAGAGGTCCATGATTCGAGTCCCGGCGAAGGCGTTGCTCATTTTTCAATACTCTTGCTTGAAAAATACCTAATGTCTATACATCAGTAATAATTAATAATTACTATCGAAAATTATTTTCGAATGAATTGGTATCACAGTTGTGTCACAAAATAATGGTTCAAGTTGTTTCGGTAATCCGAGCTTATTCTACTCGATGGGGGTGAGAGCAATATTTAGCCCTGCGTATTTCAGGTTAGCGAGGACTAACTTTTGGAGAAATTCTGTATTTACGCAGGAAATGAAATTATGATCTTCAATTTAAATATTAATTTTAAAGGGATAAATTTATTAGTTTTAATTTATTCATATCTTTGATAAACATCTGATTGCAAACTTTTTTTATTAACTTTGAATGGAAATAAATTTAAGAAATTTTAATGAATTTTCAACTGATAAAATGTAAAATGATATGCCTCACGTGCCGATTGAAGTAGTGAAAATCAATGTTCCTGAATGGTCAGGAGTACCCTCTTGTCAAAAATGTTCTTTTCTTTGCGTTACCAATAATTATTCATGCAACTCTCTGCCATGATCGCTAGAGCGGTTAGCGTTGCTGCCTGCCGCATCGCTAAGCCTCTGCTCGAATTCAGGAGAAGACTGCGTTGTAAGTGTCCTTACCGTATGAGACACTTAAAATACACGGCGAGACGAAGGACCTCTTGAATGGTTTGAAAAAAAGAGAAGAAGACGCTTGGATACTTGTCGAGAGAATTCTTTTCCAAAATTGGAATGGAACTGAGGAAAGTCGTACTGCCCCGTATACAGTGTATAAGTCCCATACCGACACAGTTGAAACTGTTTTATTTAGTATTTATATACATTAAAGGAAATTTCTCAATCGATGCAGCCCAGAGGGCCAATTCTAAATCTGCCCAGAGGTTTCTACTACAGGAAGTGTGAGGCAAATGTCATTGCCTTCCATTTCATCACGAACATCGTTATCATTCGTCTGTTAGATAACAGCTTCAATTCCGTCTATAACAGTGCTCTGAAAAAATGAGAAAGTTTAGTTTAAATCTAGAAGAATTTGCATTCTGTTTATGTTCTGGCATCTTTCCTTTTATGACAAAAATGAGGAATTAATTTACTGATAAAAGCGAAAGAGTCATTAAATAGAGGAAAATCTTGATTATTTGAGAATTTTTATCATAACTGAGAGTCAAACATATTCCCCACGCATTAACCATAGAATGTCAGTTAGTCTCAGTTTTAGTAAATGACTCTTTTTAATTCCCCTTATATTCGGGTTTTAAATTTTGCAATGAATATTTGCTACAGAGTTCTGTTTCTTGGTTATAAAATGGGGCGGCTTATATTCATAAATACATGAAATTTCCTAATGAAATAATCTTTAGGACAAAATCGTTTGTATATGCAGAGATTTTAATATGTAATACATGCAAAGAATTTACCATACTGCATGTTTTCTTAATTATTCATCTTGTGACTTTTTTAGCTATGTATCGAGAAGACTTATGCAAAAGGACCCTTCTAGCCAAAACGGAGAGAAGTTGTCTCGATGAATTCGAAAGATCGATCGCGGAAAGTCAAAGCATTACAGATGATAGAAAGAGGACGAGAAAAATCTGTTGGTACGTTTTGTTCACTTATTTACTTGAAATTTCATGCAATATTATAGAACTAGTCATGTGTCTATTCGCTATAAAAAAGACAAAACTTAATTTCAGGTTTGTTCAGCATTTGCTATTTCAGTAATCATCTCATTTTAGATCTTATGCTGCAGTTAAACAATTTAATACAAAGTATTTTGTTAGGCCAATAAGCATTCTTGAGAATATAAAAGCCTTTAGGACTTGCCTATGCAGCCTCGTTTAGAAAAATGCCATTCATTTGCCTGCAAATACACGAAACTTCCGCTTCAATAGGTCTAGTCACCTATGCTCTTGAAAAGGCCTAATCAGCTATGTTCTTTGTTCTTGGTCTAGTCACCTTAGTCACATATGTTCTTGAAAAGGTCTAGTCACTTATGTTATTGAAACACGAGAATCTGAAACGTATTGCAGTTTCTTAAAAATTAAATGAAGTGTTTAACATAGTTCGTGAATCTAAAATTTTTATAAGTTTCAAAGCCTTGACGCTTATCGAAGGGGGTAGATTTTTGTACATGATTCCGTCCGTGACTATAAAGATTGTTCTATTCTCAAACTTTTAAACTTCAAGCTAAAAAAGAGCAATCATGTTGCATCAGAGTTTTTGCATGACTTCATTATGGATTCAGTTTAAAGTGCGGAATCCTAATGTTTGTGCAAGAACTGTTATTGAAATCTATTGCTTTACTCTTGTACAGTTAGTTTGCGAAATTACTCAAATCTGTTTTTCTTTTCAGTGTTATAGATGATTATGAGAAATGCAGTTTCAGAGGTTACGAGAAAGCAAATTGCCGTGTCGATAGGAACGAAGTTCGGAATAACGTCCAAGCTGCCGCGCCATTCATGACTTTTTTCCTGAGCCCCCAAGCTTGCAGCATATTCCGTGAGCAGTGCCATATGCTTTCGTCCTCTAGAGCAATAACACTCTCATGGATAGCTCTGTTGCCTTTAGGCTTAATGCTTATATAGTAGACACTGCAGCAGTTTCCTGAGGTTTTATAATCCTGAAAATGTCACATTTATGTACCGTTAAGGATTTTAAACAAAACTAATAATTTAATTATTGTTTTTCTGTCAAATGCTTTTCCAATGCAGCTCAGTTGAATTACTGAAATTTAAAACTTCCGAGAATTTGTGCTTTTAAGAAAGAAGACAGGAAGTATTTGAAATTTCAAAATTAAGTCTGAAACTTCAAAGTGATTGATGGACACCTATGTGATGAACTGATATAACTTAATATTAATAATTGATCTCTTTAAATTATTTGAGCTAGTGGACGTATTAATGTAAACCACCAATATTACACTTAAAATAATTTTGATTGTAACGTCTTGTATAAAAATATATGTTTGCAGAAAAAAATTAGACATACATATACAGACAATTATTGAGCTATATGAAATAAAAATCAAATTTTCAAAAACTACTAAGTTAAAAAAATTTATTCAGATTTGAAAAGTAACTACAGATATTCAGGTTTAGTTTATGATACGCTCGATATGCTTGCTGTCAACGGCTTGACATGGTGCAAACCGAAGAGCAAAATTCTGCAAAACTTTCTGAAGTGTCGAGACACTGGTGGTTTCGATGTCCTCCTGAATGTCTGTTTTGAGCTCAGCGATGGTTTCGGTGTTATTTGAATAAACGTTATCTTTAATACTGCCTCATAGAAATGAGTCGAGGGTTGAGATCAGGAGAGTATGGCAGCCAAGCGATTCCCATTCCAGTAGCCTGTGGGTAACCCAAAGCCAGAACTCTCTCTTTAAAGTGCTCTTCGAGGACTTCAAACATTCTATCGGTTGGATGCGGTAGTTCTCCATCTTGCATGAACCACTTCTTTTCGAAATCTGAATCATTCAGATTAAAGGGATAATGCCATTTTGTAAAATTTTGACGTAACGTTTAGCAGTCACCATGCCTATAATGAATATCGCACCCATTATTACGCGACTTGACAATGGACATCAAGCAGTTACCCGTTTGAGATGGAGATACTTCTAGATCGCGAAATGGGGATTTTCAGTCACTCAAATGATGCAATTCTGCTTATTGATGTACCCATCCAAATGAAAACGGCTTCGGCGTTAAACCAAACCATGATGACGTGGCATTCCTTTTTATATGCAGAGCTCCTAAAAGCTGTCACACATCCCTTATTGCTGACGTTTCGTTTAATTTTGAGAAGTCATCATTGCTTTTAATATCGTTAACATGCCCAGTATGTGTTTTGCCGGTTTCATCTACTATATTTGATCTGCTAAACCCTTGACACTGAAGCAATCCAAGTTTTAACACCTGAAGTTCCTTGAGGTATCAGTAAATATAAATCTAATTCCTCATCTGTTGGTGTATTAGGAAAAACCAAGAGTTTTCTTCCAGTTATGCTGAGCATGCTTTAAACGCCTCATTAAGAAAATGTAAGTACATTGACTTGGTGATGTTTAAGTGAAAACAACAAAGATATTTTCCTAAACAGCCACGAAAAAGTCAAATTAGGCTCTGAATTTAACTCTTAGTGTATGAGGCTTTAAAATGTACAAGATACGTCTTTTTAGATGTCAATATAAGTGTAGGAAGAACTCTCCATTAACTACACAGCCTACGTTTCTGAAAAAGCTACGATACGTTTGCGAAGTCTGGTTGGTTAACATTATTTTAAAATGATCCTAAAAATCGAAGAGGATTAGTATTTGAGAAAAACCTACTAATATTTTATGATCAATTTTAAGATATTCAGCTGTTCACCTTCATTTAAGATACTGCACCAGTAGTCTGATCCAAAACCTTCGACTCACAGTGATATAATGATTTTTGGTCAAGACAACTAAATATTCGATGGAATAATAATTATAGTTCGACCTAGGTATTTTAGGTTTATAGACCTAGGTTTATAGAATTTCTATAAACAGACTGGCTACGTGGGTGTTTCCGGGTTTTTCTTATGTGTAATGTTAATAAAGCCAGTTTTTAGAGAGACTATCATTTTAGAATCCTCTCAGGTATCATTATATTATAAAGTAACTGAAAGAGTAATTTGTATGAATGTTATCTTTATATTATGGAACATGAATAGTAAAGAAGGTTTAATGCTTTAATTGTTCTGAAAATGAAATAATTACGTGAACAAAGTTTTTCAAAAGATCCGCGTTTTCAAATCTGTATTTCTCCAGAGTGAATTTCTGCTTTTGAGCAAAGAAATAAGCGGAGATTTTTGAGACAACGGAAAAGACTGTCTCGTCCATAGCAGGGTCAGAATCAGCCTTGTGAAGCGACTATAACCTTCTACATTCCGACTAGATAAATGATTCTATCCATGACTATAAAGACTCTTGTAGTCTCAAACTTTTAAACTTAAAGCTACAAAAGAGCAATCATGTCGTATATACTTGCAGCAGAGCTTTTGCATGACTTTATTATGGATTCAGTTTAAAGTGCGGAATCCTTATGTTTGTGTAAGAACTATTATTGAAATCTATTGCTTTTGCTTTTGCACAATTAATTTGCGAAATTGCTCAAATTTGTTTTTCTTTTTCAGTATTATAGTTGATTATGAGAAATGCAGTTTCAGAGGTTACGAGAAAGCAAATTGTCGTGTTGATAAGGACAAAGTTCGGGATAACACCGAAGCTGCCGCACCATTCATGACTTTCTTCCTGAAACCCCATGCTTGCACCATATTCCGTGGGCAATGCCATACGCTGTCGTCCTCTAGCGTAATAACATTTTCATGGATAGCTCTGTTGCCTTTAGGGTTAATGCTTATGTAGTAGACATTCCAGCAGTTTCCTGAAGTTTTATAATCTTGAAAATGTATGTACCGTTTAGGATTTTAAACTTAAGTCATATTTTAATTATTGTTTTTCGGTCAAATGCTTTTCTGATGCAGCTCAGATGAGTTAATGAAATTTGAAATTTCCGGAAAATTATGCTTTTATGAAAGAACGCAGGAAATATTTGAAGTTTTTAAATTAAGAGTGAAACTTTCAAAGTGGTTGATGGACAGCTATGTCTTTTTATATGTCTTGATATGTCTTCTTATTAATATTCAATTTACTTAAGTTATTTGAGTCACTCGGTATATTAATGTAAACCATGAATATTACATTAAAAAATAATTTTGATTCTAATGTCTTGCATAAAACTGTGTTTGCGGAAAAAATTGGACACACATATACAGGGTGAGAGTTATTGAGCTATATTAAATAAAACTCAAAATTTCTCAAACTATTGAGCTGAAAAATTTTATTCAGATTTGAAAGGTAACTACAGGTAATCGGGTTTAGTTTATGATATGGTCGATATGCTTGCTGTCAATGGTTTTGTCACGGCGGAGACGAAGAGTAAAATTCTACAAAACTTGCTGAAGTGTCGAGAGATCGATGCTTTGGATGTCCTCCTGAATGTCTGTTTTGAGCTCAACGATGGTTTCGGTGTTATCTGCGTAAACGGTTATTTTGCACAAACGTTATCTTTAATACTGTACCATAAAACTAAGTCACAAAGGTTGCGACCAGGAGAACATGGCGGCCAATCGATTCCCATTCCTGTAGCCTGTGGGTACCCCAAAGTCAGAACGTGCTCTCCAAAGTGCTCTTCCAGGACTTCAAACACTCTGTCGGTTCTATGGGGTAGTGCTCCATCCTTCATGAAGCAGTTTTCGAAATCTGAATCACTTCGATTAGAAGGATGACGTCATTTTGCAAAATTTTGACTTAACTTTCAGCGGTCACCGTGCCTGCAATGAATATCGCACCGATTAATTTTCAGTCACCCAAATGCGGCAGTTCTATTGATGCGAAATAAAATCCAAATGAAAATGGGCTTTGGCCCTAAATCAAACTATATTCACATCAAATTCTTCTTGTCAATCATATCGACAATACCTTTGACGAAATAAAAATGCTGTTCAATGGCAATCGCAATCAATGGCTGATGAGTTTGAATTTTGTATGGAAAAAGCTGAAGGTTTTGAAGAACGTTTTGCTGCAAAGTCTATCGGTTAATCCCGACCTGTTGTGAAGCTCGTCTAATCGATATCTTTGGGCTGTTTTGAAGCACAGTTCTTGATTGCTCGATATTTTCAGCCGTTTTTAAACTTGTTCGGCGACCAGAATTGGCAACACAGTCTAAAGTTCTAGTTAATTTACTTGTCCTTGGCTACTAGAACTTTGGGTTAGAGTCTAGCGACTATTCGCAGGTTTTCTTAGAACTATAAAGACAAGTCCAAGAAAGGATTAACATACCCTTTTATTCACTCAAAGCAATATTTGAAAGACGACCCATTTCGCTCTTACAGGAAAGCCTACACTTTGGCTTTAACTTAAGATAGAAAATAAGGAACTAAACTAGTTCTAACTGAACAAAATGTAGCCGAAGCTGTACAGAAATAACTAACCGAGTTGTCCCATAATTAAGCCTCCTCGACGAATACTAACGGATACGTAAGGCTACTGCCAAACTTAGTAAGATAGGCTTAAAGCAACAACGTGGCCCGAAGACAGAAAAAGCTCTACTGAGAACTTCTGAGCTCTTTTAAGAAAGTGACTGAACTTCTCATTAAGTACTGGTTCTACGTCGTTTATATAAGCCACGATACTGAAAACTCATTTTAGAGAGCAGTAGGGAGCTGTAGGTGGGGAACAAGAATTTAAAAGAAAAGGTTTTAAAATTGAGATAAGTATTAGAAAATTAAAATAATCCCTACAACTGTTATCACAAAAACTACCAATTCTCTCGAACTTTTCAATCAGATTTTTGAATGATATAACACCTGGACCGGTAGTTTTCTGCTTCTACTCATTCGTACATTTTGACCACAATCGGGCTGTTATTGCTCAAGTAATAGGTCTTGACGATGAATATAGGCTCGGAAACGTTGTATTTCGACATTTTCAAAGAAAAAAGAACAAAAACAACAGTAAGAGTGCGCAAGCTCAATTAAATTCCCAACATGCTCTGATTCAACCGCCAATTTTTAACAGAATCTCGCGTATAGTGGTTTTCATAATAGCTCAATAATTGTCACACTATATATATGAGAATTTCATAATACACGAGGTATTCTGCATGGAACGTAATGGTATAAACAGTACCAAACTTTAAAGTATAACTAATAAAAGTAAAAAAAAAGCATAAAAATTAAGAAAAGAGGAACAAAATAATACGAGATTGTGCAAAGATAAAGCTACGAATTTTGGAAGGCTATGTTCTAGAAGTTATACAACAAAGCTTTTGTGATGGATTGCAAATGCAAGGAATTCTATGTAAACGTGAGTATGAGCCGAAACTCTGATTGAGAGGTTGTTCTTGCCATTTGCTTTAGTTTCGAAAATTGGTATTCCAGATTCTGAAAACTTTAAAATAACCATTTTTCACACATTTTAATGTAAAATTGATTTGATTTATTTAATTATGATAATATAACGAGGACTATCTGCTAAGGAAAAAGATGTCTCCGTGGAAGAATTTACAAGAAAACTGGCTCGTATCTACTACATCAGCAAAACTGCCTTAGCATACGTAGAATCTAATGTTTTGCTTTAAACCTTCCATCAAGGTAAATATTTACATATATGAACGAATCTACGTTCTAAAACGCTATAGTGAATTTTTCAAGGATTCTGTTCTAAAGCATTTCTGGACCATTCTAATTATAGATACTAATTGTTTAATTGTTCTAACTGTACTAGAAATTCTATCATATTCTAAGTATTGTATTCGAAATTGCATGAAAGCAAAACTTTTAAGAATCAATTTTCAATCATAATAAAAAAAGTTAAACTTTTCTAACATTTTCAATTCTTATTTAATGAGTTGGTAATTTTATTAACAACAAAGTAATACGAATGGAAACAATACTGTTGCGTGCGTACAGGTTCGTTATGAATTGAATGCACAAGTCGTTAAAATGTTAACACAAATTTATTCTTTCCACAAGAAATAAATCAAAATGCTGAAATATTTCTTCAGAGATATTCGCACAATATCACAATTATCTTAAACGTTTAGCAAAACTGTTCGAAACAGATACTCTAATTCTATCTCACAGCGAAATCGCTACAGCATAAAGTAAACAAACAGCAGTTCGCTTTAAACAGCTACAACTACAACAACAACTGAGATGAGGTGTTTCACCTCGGCTTTTATAAGCTTTTTAATTATCATTAGAACAATCTTGATTTTTCTGGATGGCAACAGTAATTACGAGATATTTGTTTATTAAATATTAAATGCGCGCTCTTTTATTTTTATTTTTCCTACGCAGCTTTCTTTTCAAAAATCGTCTGCGCTGCACAGGAAAAATAAAGCAATTTTAATTACAATTCTAAATAAATAGCCAAATAAATATGAAATCCGTAACAATACAGTTTTATTAAGGAAGTTTAAAACTGATGCTAAATTAGAGTTCCTAATGTTAAAAATAAAAAAACTTGATTATGAGAGATTTTGCAATTGAATCGCTAAAATTAATCTTGTATATAATATCTATTTGCAGTGGTTTTCCTTCCTCTCGCAATAGAGTGTGCTAATTTCAGATAACCAACATTAACGTACCATCGCATTTATAAGCCTTATCCTTAATTTTTGCCTGAAAAAAATAAATCTGATGTGTGAACACCACATGACTTCCTTGTACGCAATATTAAACAATACGCGTTTTTCCCTGCATTTCATTTAAACATATTGAATTTAATTAAATCTACATCGTCGATAGCGCATAAACCATAATAGAATAAATGCACTCTTTAAAATTCACTGTATTTATTTAACCTAACGACACTCTGGCGCTAGGTCCACTTGAACAGCATTATATCTCATTCATTTTATAACTCATAATGCACAAAAATTATATCATCTGAAAAATTATCTAATGGTTGCCACATGTTCTACTCACATACCATAATAAATCTAAAAAGTGTGTAAAAGAAATTAAACAAATAAAAAAGAAACAGTTTTCCACAAACGATTCAGCGCCGCTTACTTAATGCGTATGCGCTACTCCTTAAACATTCTTCTTTGTCCGAGAGAGACTGACGACAATATTTGCTCCTAAAACAAAACACTTCTTTCCTCGAATTTCATTAGAGATATATTTCTCTTTCAATTAATTCTGTTTTCAGTTCGCGACAAGGCAAAAATACATAAAACTTCAAAATATCTTCATTAAAAATTGAAAAATATAGAAAAAAAAATAAAACGCCAAATATAGTTAAAACAATTAAAATTAGAGTTTCTACTCAAAAAACGAGCAATTCGTCCAGCAGGCAACAAGGTAGATTTTTTGGTGCACAAAACTTAATATTGGTTCCACTGGACAAAAAGACGCTGAAGGTGCAGAAATTGATTCACTATTCTACTAAGTTTCAAATGTAAACAAATATGGCTGCTATGGTAAACAAAAATTAAACTTTGACGCACTCAAACAACTTTTAAATTGTTGATAATTCTACAACGATTGCATGCATATTAACTAAAGGCATAAAAACCTTAACCGGAAGATAAGAACAACATAATTCAATCATTTTTAAAGCTAACAATGCGTAGTTTACCAACATATAAGAACAAAAAAAATTGAGCTCACGGAACTAAGTAACATAGTAGTTATACATACATATGCATATTTATATACTTTTAGTGCGGCCGATTTCAAACAAAAAGGAAGATGCATAACTACATGTTATAGTAGGCCTATATACAAAATTTCAACGTTCTGAGGCTACACGTTTTTGAGTTATACGAGATACATACATACTTACGTACGTATGTACAGACGCCAAGAAAAAAGAACCCTTCTGAATCCATTTTAAATCAGCTTTATAATTTGTTTGGGGCAAAAGAGTCCTTTATTCTGTCTTTACGTGCTTATGTCACCCCAAAACATCGTTTAATTGCATTCGATAGCGGTCAAAATTGATATTTTCTTTGAAATATGATACTCGGAATGTTTCGTGATTACAGTACTTCCTTTACTTCGTATAAGGTAGTAAAAATTGAGGATAAGGCGCAGTAGCCTGTCTATTATCTACAGCAATGTTTCGTTTGGAGGTGTGAAAGCAGCTAAAATAAAACAGTACTTAACACGCACTGAAACAAAACTTTTATTATTGTTCAAAAGGAACATGCTTTTGTGTTTAGCATCTTGTATTCACTTTCACTATTGGTACCACTAGAATTGCTGCCTGCACTTATCAGTATTACTATAGCTGGTTCCGACACTAATCAACAATGAAATTTATACTCAATAATACTTGCTGCTTTTTTATCACATGTTTGTATGTATCTATATCTAATTATTCCCGTATAAAAGCTGCCCTCCTAATTTTCATCTGCTTTTTTCGGGAAAGGAGAGCGGCTTATTCACAAGAGAAGATGGTACTTCGTTATTGGATACTTAGTACTTCCTCCGAATGCC
Source organism: Stegodyphus mimosarum (assembly GCA_000611955.2). Taxonomy (NCBI): domain Eukaryota; kingdom Metazoa; phylum Arthropoda; class Arachnida; order Araneae; family Eresidae; genus Stegodyphus; species Stegodyphus mimosarum. The sequence goes on along the minus strand of KK119261.1, from coordinate 7,433 downwards.
CTTGCGTACAAGTTCTTAAATCACATGTAAACAATTATAGTTATGCCATCTACAATAAATTATAATTGGAAAAGTCCCTTCGAATTAACAGTTTCAGGAAGATTTTGTGATTTTCTTCTGAAGATTTCCCTGTAATGCGAGCAGCCATTGCAGTTTGAAAATTTTGTTTCTGTTAGCTTTTATATTTACCAACTTTACATCTCTGATTATACTTCATACTAAAACTAGAATTAGAATATAAGAAGACACACATTTGAGCTAGGACTGTTGAAATGGTTCTAGGAGAAACGTAAGTTTCTGCATTTACGCTAGTAGTAAGATTCATTAATCTGTTTTGTAAAAAAACGATAAAAGTCTGCTAATAAAGTGTATTTTTTAAACTGCATTGTTTTAGTTACACTATATTATACATTAGGATACCAACCGTTAAACACCAGAACCTTGAATGCAGTTTTACACATATATTAGAAAGAGAAATGTTGATTCTGATATAAAATCGGAATCAACATTTCGCTTAACATTTAAACCGGAAATTAAACGTTAAAAATAATGTCTTAGGAAGGCTTTGAAATAATGAGCTTCTGACTAGCCTTTTTGACGGTTGGGGAAGGGAGCTGATTCTGTGTATTTAAAGAGAATGATATTGCAGCGAAATACCCAGCTGCGGTGAGATAGCTTCCTCGCAAATTGGGGTTAGGATCACCAGAAAAGTAATAGAAAAAGGTAGCGTTGCCACATTTGGTGTGAAATCGCTCACTTTGCGATATTTGGCGAAAAACTGACGATATGCGATAGACGGACCGAAAACGTTCTAAAACACATTCTTAGCGGTTTTCTTGGCAGTATTCTAGAAGGTAGGTTAAAGATGTGTATATTTTCTCTGTGCGGAGTAGTAACAGTGTAGTAGAGTGTCTTGATTTCAGGGATAAGCTTTTTTCAGTGTGTTTGCCATAGTTTTTCTACGAGTGTAAAGGTGTATGGTAACTGTCCTGTGAAATAGTGTTTACTGGCGAATAAATTGCGTTTTGATTCTTCAGCAAGTGTTATTATCAATTACTCCTAATGCATGAACCATAGAACGCAACAATATCAATTAAAACAGCTGGTGTTGACAATTACGTAAAACAATTACGAAATATTAATCTGTTTTTGATTGCAAAAATAAAATTTCTTACAAAAATTTGGCACCATTTTGAAATTTTGGTAAGTCGCAAAAAAATGTTGCAAACACAAAGAGTGTACTAAATAAAAAGCTCATAAGGAAAACACTATGTGGCCGTTAACCACATCGTTTTCAAAGATGCAGTGGAATATCATAGTTATAGTATGTGCGTAAGTTTGAAATCATCAAGTAACTTCTTCTTTTTTTCGTTCTGAGGGACTAAAAAATGGCCTCTATTTGTAATGTGACATTGTCTGAAAATTAAGGTTTGTTTTATTTGATTACGGCAAATTACGTTAGAGCTATCTGTCTAAGAGAAGAAATGCTTTCGTGGAGAATTTTATGAAGTAAACTGGCTCGTATTCAAGTTACATATAAGAAAACCACAAAATAAAATCATGCAGCCGGTCTGTTTGCCTGAAATTGAACTACCGGTATTCAGCAGTTTTAATCTGAATGAATTTTAAGTATACATTTTACGAAATGATGTCTTCAAAATATAAAATACTTCATTATAATTACACATCATGCGTTTCATTGCTGGAATGCGGTCGTGACGGGCAAAATGTTTATGAGATAAAAGTAATATAATTCTAGTCCTATGTAAATGATGAATCAGCCCTTTTTCAGAGCACAGAATCTAATAAAATCTGATCAATAGGCATCAGTAATCATTTTAGATTTTACGCTTTTATGTTCCTTAATAAGTCAAAAATTATTTTCTCTAAAAAGTGTAACTTACTGTAAACTATGCAGATATAGTCTATGATGTCTGACTATGCAGATATAGTCTAGTCTGAAACTATGCGGATTCAAAAATTTATGCAACGAAAACGTGTTGATTGAATAAAATTTACGTAATAATTTAAAGAATTTTGAATAATTTTTCTGAATACAGATTTTATTCGTATTGAACTTTGCCACAAGCATTAAACGTTTTCATGTGATCATATCATCACCTCATGACTTCTTCGAAAAACTTTCTAAAATGTAAAAATAATCATAATAAATTAAATCGATTGAAAAGGATATATATATATATATATACATTTAAAGTGTTATTAAAAATTATATAACTGGAAAATGAAATTCTTTATTGCATAATACCTCATCACCACATTCATTGCGCTTACAATAAGAAAAAAATTAAGAGAAAGATCTAGAGCTTCACATATGTAGATATTAAATTTTGTACTTTATAGGTTTGTAATGCTAACTAATATTATAAATACGAATGTGAGTTTGTTTGTTACGCTTTCACGCCTTAATTACTTAACCGATCATCATGAAATTTTCAAGAAATATTTTTGATATATTAGAAAAGGTTATAGGCTATAAAATGTAACTTATCTATTGAAACTTAAGCTATATAATAGGTTTTATAGCTTAAAATGATTGTCGCTGTATAAACATTAAATGTTGAAAGTTTCATAACGATAAGTTAAACGATGTAAAAGTTTATCTGCGCGCGCAGGTGCGTGGCTTAAACCATGCAAACATTTTTTAACTTTTCTAATATATCAAAAATATTTCTTGAAAATTTCATGATGATCGGCTAAGTAATTAAGGCGTGAAAGCGTAACATTTATTAATTAAGCGTTTATTAATTTTTATTTGTTTAATTTAATTTATTATTAAAAATCCTTCAGGATTTCCGGCTTTTGGCTTTTCTTTCACAAACATTTTTCAGTCATTAGGAAATATACGTAGCAGTTTTACTAGACTTCGTGGCGATACACGTATTTTTAAATTTCACACGCAGTTTGAAACTTATTTAAGGACAGTTTAATTTTTTACAGTTTTCCTTTTCGTTTTCGAAATGCCTCGCAAACGTAAATCTAACATGTCTAGGAATTCATCTCGGGCCCGGGCAGCAAAAATTGCTCCATCCCAAGAATCTTCCGTACATGCACAATTAAGAAGACAAGAACAAGCAAGGTGACAATCTGTTTTGAGAACTGATGAGACAACTTCTCAAAGACAAGAAAGATCAGAGGCCCAAACTTCCCGGCAAGTTTCTATGAGAGCAGCTGAGACGCCTCTCCAAACGTCACTTCGCTTGACAGTACAACATGAACGACAAGCTGCTTTGAGAGCTGCTGAAACGCCTCTTCAAGCCCAAATTCGTTTAGAAAAACAAGTTTCAAGCTGCTTTCAGAGCTGCCGAAACACCTCTCCAAACGCAGATCCGCTTAAAAGAACAACCTGAACGTCAAACTGCTTTGAGAGCTATTGAAACGCCTCTTCAAACACAGATTCGCTTGGAAGAAAAAGCTCAACAATAGGAAGTTGTTAGAGCGAGAGATACTTTAGAACATTTGCAGGCGAGAAGAATCGTTCATGCAGAAATGCAAACCAAACACCGGCGAAATTTCATGCATAACAATTGGTACGTATTTAATGATGCTGGACTTCAATACTATCCTTTAATTGATTACCATAATCATCCACTAAATGTTAACGATTCGATGAGTAAAAAATGCCAGTTTTGCGATGCTTTAAAATGGAAACATGAAACTGCAGGAACGTGCTGTTCCAATGGTTAAATTTCGCTTTCTTTACTTGGTGAACCAGAAGAGCCGCTGAAAACTCTGTATTTATATGATACAGATGAATCAAAGCGTTTTTTAAAGTAAAATCAGTAAGTACAACTCTTACTTCCAAATGACATCTTTTGGACTAGACAAAGAGATAAGAATGCCCGGAATTTCCCCAACTTTTACTGTACAGTCCCAGATATATCATCGAATCGGTTCACGTCTTCCAACAGATAATTAACCGCATAAATTTTTGCAAGTTTATTTTATGGGTCAAGAAGAAAATGAAGTAAGCCATCGTTGTCAGTATATTGATGAAGTCGAGAGACATATAATATTGAAAATTCAAAAAATGTTACATGACCGCAAACGTTTTGATAAATACTTTCAAACACTTTCTTGCAATAGAAAACTGCCCTCAAGACGATTATAAATTCGCCATTCATGCTGATCGAACTCCACATGGCGAACATGAGAGGCGCTATAATTCACCGACAATTAATGAAGCTGCTGTCTTGGTTACTGACGACCCATGCTCTCCACGAGATATAGCACATGATTACAAGCACATAATAATACACTGACAAGCGGAGCTGATACTCGTAAATTTTACGATGCTTTGCAGTACCCATTAATTTTTAGTAAAGGGCACTTGGGATACTATTTTTATGTTTCAGAGATTAATCGAACTAAAAAACAGCCAGTTCCCAATAAAAAAGTTTCCTGCATCGAATTTTAAGCTTATCACATGATGCTTAGAGAGAATGATTGTAACCTCCTTCCACGGTCGAGGCAGCTCTTTATCAATTCTTAGTAGAAATGTATATCAAAGTAGAGAACGAATGACTTCGTTACATTTCTTTAAACCAGACACAACTACGAGTTGAAAATTACATTCACCTACAAGATGCAATTAGCACAGATGGTAATATTAGCCCCAACGACTTAGGCAAGATGGTTATTCTTCTCTTCACGTTTGTGAACAGTCCCCGCCATCTGCATGAATACACACAAGACACTTTCGCCTACGTACGCACTTACGGTAGGCCTGACCTATTTGTAACTTTTACTTGCAATTCTTCACGGAAAGACATTACAGAAGGCTTATGCCCGGACAAAGAGCCACTGATCGACATGGCATAGTTGCCCGCGTGTTTCGTTTGAAAGTTCAAAAGATCATTAATGTAATAACGAAAGGAAAAGTATTTGGAAACGTCCAGTGCCACATGCACTCCGTTGAACGGCAGAAACGACGTCTGCCACATGTACACATTCTTATTTGGTTAAAACAAAAGCTGAGATCCAAGCAACTAGATAACATTATAAGCGCCGAATTCCCGGATCCAGAACTAAATAACGATTTACACGAGATCGTAATCATGGTCCCTGTGGAGCTTGCAATCCAGCATCACATTTGCATAAAAAATGGCAAATGTGCGAAAAAGGCCCCCCGGGAGCTACTAAAGGAAACAAAGCACAATGATAAGGGTTACCCTTTATTACAGACGAAGAGCATCCGAAGATGGTGGTAGAAGAATTACGATTCAAACTCGCAATGGGGTAGTCAAGACTTTTGATAATAGCTGGGTTGTGCCATAATCACCCGTTCTCTGTAAATTATTTAATGCTCACATTAATGCTGAAGCCTGCAACTCTGTTCGTACGATTAAATAAATATATTTGTAAATATATCAATAGAGGGAGCAACCACGCGGTCTTCAATTTGCGTAAGGAAGGTGTGTTGCAGCCTCTGAATGAAATACAAACTTATCAAGCGCGGCGATATGTCAGTAGTAACGAGGCAGCGTGGCGGCTCCTTGGATATCCTTGGATATTACATATATTACATGTAAGATATCCGACTGTTACACATCTTGCCGTACATTTAGAAAATGGACAGCATGTTTTTTTTAATGAGAATAATTTTCAAGAAAGAATTTTATCTCCTCCTAAAACCACACAGACCGCTTTTTTTCAGTTTTGCCAGACAGATACTTTTACGAAAAGATTATTGTATTCCAAAGTTCCGCGTTATTATACATGGAACAACTCAAAAAAGAATGGCAACGTCGCGTTCAGGGTACGCTTGTTGAAAATTGGCTAGGGGTAAACCATCGGACGCTCTTGGTCGTGTCTACACCGTCCATGTAACGAATTTTAGATGTTCTTTATGCGCATTTTATTGCATCATGTTCGAGGTCCAACTGTTGGAGCTTTTAATTCTTAAGAGTTTGTGTATAGGTTTTAAGTTCAATACCAAATGATAAGTCAATATTTGGATAAACAATTTTCAATAACATGAATGTGTAAGTTTGTGACAATATGATAAACACAATATATACTGTAAAATAGGTGTTCGAATCAATCGTAAATAGTGACCAAGAGCTCCAACAGAATAATTAAATATAATGCGTTGTGTTAACATAAGACTGGTCCAGTGTTCTAAATTAAAGTGAAAACATTACAAGAAATTAAAATTAAATATAGAATTTATTAAGATACTTTGAATTAATACAGAATTGTACATGGTGGCGGAGAAGTGGGAAAAAAGTAAAAACATCATACCCGTCCAAACAGGGAATTTAACATTTCAGAATACAGACAACATTGACGTTCCAAACAGTGAGGTAGTAGTGATGTAAACAGTGATACATTGTAGATATGGTGACAGGTTTTTCTAGGAGAGAAAAAAAATATATATTAGTTAAGTTTGGACATTTTCGTCGCCCTCCATAGTATCCTCCTCTCGTCTATTTCTTCCGACATCGATGTTTCTCTGATAACGCTGACGCTTTCCGCTCCGTCTCCTTCCGTCAAAATGGCTGCATGTCAGTCTCCCGTCAGTCCTCGTCAGCAGCTCCCAAGCCTTTTTACTCGAAACGCCAAGACCGCTTGATTGGCGATTTTTGATGGTAGGAAAACCGCCAACAGCCCGGCAACCCCTAGGGAAAAACACGCAGGAAGGTGCAGCTCCACATAGAAAGAGCTTCCTCATTTGGCGATCATCGCTGCTAGCCTCGTCGAGGGGTCCCAATCCAACATATGAATAGCCTACGAGTAAGAAAAAACATCCCGCCAACCTGACCCTACGGCAGAGTTAGTAATGTAGAAATTTAGCCTCTCCGCAGGGTGCAAAAGTAACTAATGTTGACAGAGGTTTCACA
>KK119260.1:193418-208184 GCA_000611955.2 Stegodyphus mimosarum | reverse complement strand
TATTATTTTGGAAAAAGAGTTTAATTTTTTTTCATTTATTTAAATTTTGATATATATTCAGAAAGTCAAACATACTTATTAAATTCCAATAACTGTGTTCTACTAAGTTATCTAATTGGAAGTTAATAATAATAGCATACATATATATATTTGCATTTTAATAAGTAAGAAAATGTCTATTTTCGGTAAGGCAAAGAAATGTGATTTAAGAATATTAGCTGAAGAATTGGGAGAAGATGTAAATGAGAGTTATAAAATGTGCGATTTGAAAAAAATAATTTTACCTAGTAAAGAGTACGATGAAGAATGCGCCAAAGAGTGGTTGAACATTATAATAAATGAAAGAAAAGAAAAAGAAGAAATTGAAGAACGAAAACGTGAAGAAGAAATTGAAGAACGAAAACGTCAAGAAGAAATTAAGGAACGAAAACGTCAAGAAGAAATTGAAGAACGAAAACGTCAAGAAGAAATTAAGGAACGAAAACGTCAAGAAGAAAATGAAGAACGTAGGCGGAAAGAAGAATATGAGGAACGAAAACGAAAGTATGAGATGGAGTTTGAACTGCAAAAATTACGTATTGAAGCAGAAAGTAGATCTCCAGATTCTGGCACCAGTCAAAATGCTAGTGGTACGCACATGAATCCAAAGTTAGAGCTTCATCGTTTGATGCAAAAATTTAAACCTGAAGAAAATGATATAAGTTTATATTTAATTATGTTTGAGCGTTTGGCCAAACAATTAGAAATACCAGAAAATACATGTGTTACTCATTTGCTTGGCTTATTGCCGTATGACATTGCTCAGTTAATCGCCAGAGAAACGGATGAGATTGCAAACGATTATAAAGAAGTTAAAAGATCTTATTAAAACGGTACAAGATAACACCTGAAAAATTTCGCCAAAAATTTTTTACGCACAGTAAGAGTGTAGGAAACACATGGAAGAATTTTGCGTATGAATTAAGAAATTTTTTTAATGAATGGGTAAGTGGAATTGAAGTAGATACTTTTGAAAAATTAAGCGATCTTATTATAGCGGATCAGATAAAACGTAAAGTGTCTCCAGAAGTAAAAGAACATTTTATTGATATTTGGTCTAAGCTGATTTCACCAACTGATTTGGTTGAAAAACTAGATGATTATGATACCTTAAAGTCAACTTTCAACAATAAACAACTGCGTAAAGAAGGGCCTTCCGACAAACGAAACTCCTTTAAGGATGGTCCAGTTGCTACAATGAACGAAAAGAAAAAATTCTACGGTATTACACATAATGAAAAAGGTGAACCAAAATGCTTCAGTTGTAATAATTTTGGACATATTTCAAAGGACTGTCCGCTGCCAAAACCAGTAGTTATATGCCGAAAATGTAATAAAACAGGTCATAAAGCTAAAAATTGTGTTACTAAAGCTGACAATAATCATTCCAATGATAAAAATTATTCTATTGAGCAAGTTCGCGAAAATTCAGAAGAGAGCAATTCATATTTGAAGAAAGCAAAACTGAATAATTCTGAAGAAGTACAGGCTTTAATTGATACGGGGAGTTCTTGTTGTCTCTTAAGAACTTCAGTTGCTCAGAAACTTAAAGTGAAACCCGAACCTGCTGTTAATGAACTGTATGGTTTTGGAAATCAAAGAGTGCCTGCAGTGACGTCTATCGGAATGATTAAAGCCGATATTGAAGTTGATAATGTAAAAGGCCAAGGCATAAATATATACCTTGTTCCTGATAATGCTCAACCGGTTGATCTAATCATCGGACGGACATGGCTTGATCTCCCTTATATCGCTTATGTCAGAATAGGAAAAAGATTTCACTTCGGATATCGGGAAGATGAACTATTTAGTAATCTCGAAATTGATGAAAAAATAAATAGAGTCTGTCTTAAAGCTCTTGAGGCAAATGAATTAGAGAAAAATACGATCAGTCTTGTCAGTTCTCAAGCAGATTTTGTAGAAAATGGATTAATTATGATTGAAAATTCTTCCGAAGGTATCGGCTGTTTATTAGAAATTAAAAATGGCGCAACTTGTATACCAATGATTAACGTTGGCGATAGAAGCGTTAAGCTTCAAAAAGACCAATGTGTTGGGAGAGCAGAAGAAGTTGAACTGTGTTTAAATACTGAAATTTCTGAACTGAGCTCGAACCCAGCAAAAAGGGAAAATATTAACAACATGAAAGTTCCCATAAGTTTAAGCGACGTTAAAATTGGCTCGAATCTTAACGTTGATCACCAGCAAGAGTTACTGCGTCTTTTGAATGAATACAGAGATTGCTTCGCACTAAATATTTCAGAACTAGGGTGCACAGATCTCATAAAAATGGACATTAAGGAAATCGAAGGTTCAACGCCAGTATGTATGAAGCCTTATAGAACAAATGCCTCTGAAAGAGCTGCGATCAAAAAAATAGTTCAAGAATGGAAACAAAATGGAATTGTAACAGAAACGCGATCCCCATACGCTAGTCCTGTCATATTAGTAAAGAAAAAGACCGGTGAATACAGATTAGTTGTGGATTACAGGCGTCTCAATAGTCAAACTATAAAGGATAAATTTCCCCTGCCTAAAATAGATGATTTATTAGAACAATTGCACGAGTGCAGTCTGTTTACAACGCTAGATTTAGCGCACGGATATTTACAGATTCCACTCACTGAAAGTGCAAAATTGAAAACTGCTTTCGTAACACCGGATGAAAGTGGACAATTTGAAAGAATGATTTTTGGCTTGACTAACGCTCCTTCAGAATTTCAACGATTGATGTATCATGCATTATCTTCATCATGTAATAAAGACGTGTTATGCTACCTTGACGATATACTTGTTCCAGCAAGGACTTGGGAAGAAATGATTCAGAAATTAATAAAAGTATTCGAAGCACTACGTGCAGCTAAACTAACCCTGAAGTTACCGAAATGTGAATTTGCCAAACAAGAAATAGAATATTTAGGCTTTATCATCAATAAAAACGGAATAAAGCCAGGATCAAGAAAAGTTGAAGTAATATCAAAATTCCCAGAACCTAAAAACATTCATGAAGTTCGACGATTTCTTGGTTTAACAAGTTTTTTTAGAAGATTTATTCCAAATTATGCCACTAAAGCTGGACCATTGACTCAACTAACTAAGAAAAATCAAACATTCAGATGGGAAGAAAGTCAGCGGAATTCTTTTAAAGTGCTGAAAAATGAACTGACGAATCAGCCAATTTTAGCTTTGTACAACCCTAAAGCTCAAACAGAAGTCCACACTGATGCATGCTCAGAGGGTATTGCTGGCATGTTACTTCAACTCGGAAGTGACGATAAATGGCATCTAGTCTATTGCGTGAGTAAGAAGACAACGGAAGCTGAAAAGAATTATCACTCAAGTAAACTTGAGCTAATGGCAATTGTCTGGACTCTAGACAGACTCCGACAATTCTTACTCGGTATTGAATTTACGGTGGTTACCGACTGCCAAGCACTGGTTTACATGAATGCAAAGAAATCTACCAATCCCCAAATTGCTCGTTGGAGTATCCTTATTCAAGAGTATAATTTTGAAATACGCCACAAACCAGGGATTAAGATGTCTCATATCGATGCAATCAGTAGAGCTCCTGTTATTAATTCATCAGACACCATGCATTCTTTAATAGAAGATAATTTAGAAGTTTGTCTGACCTTAAATTTAGACGAACAAATTCTTATGATACAGCATGCAGATGAAAAATTAAGAGAATTAATAACAATCTTGAAGAAAGACCCAAGTGAAAGAACCAAAGAAGAAAATCAAAATGTGGAGAATTATCTTTTGAAAAGAAATAGACTGTTCCGGATTGTGGAGGATGGAGAAAAGAAAAAGTTATTATACGTCGTGCCTAAAAGCATGAGAAAAAGCATAGTTGTGAAATTTCATGATCTTATGGGACATTTTGCTGTTGATAGGACTGTAACAAAAATCAAAGAACTGTACTGGTTTCCTGCTATGAAGAGATATGTTCGTCGACATATATCAATGTGTTTCGAGTGTCTCATCAACAAAGTTCCAAGTGGAAAAAGACAGGGTCTTTTGCATCCTATTCCCCCAGGTCGCAGACCTTTTGCAATAATACATATTGATCATCTTGGACCTTTCGTCACAAGTTCTAAAAGAAACAAGGAATTGTTAGTTGTCATTGATAATATGACCAGATTCGTTCGATTGTATGCTGTGAAAAACACATCTTCGAAAAACGTACTGAAATCACTGCTGAGTTTCATAGAAGAATTTGGATTACCAAATCGTATTATATCAGATCGAGGTTCTTGTTTTACTTCAAAGGAATTTCAAAACTTTTGCAAGGAAAAGGGAATTCGTCATACGTTAAATTCAACCTCCCACCCACAAGGAAATGGTATGGTCGAGAGATCAAACAGAACAATTTTATCAACGATAGTAACATCAATGAAAAGTAAAGATCAAAAGGATTGGGATAAAAGAATTAAAGAAGTTGAGAGAAATTTGAATAACACAATCAATAAAACTATTGGGAAAACACCATTTGAAATACTTCATGGATATATACCACGATTTCAAGATGGAGTTTTAAGATTACTTGCTGATGAAGAAGCAGAAGTTTATAAGGAACCGGAAAAATTACAAAAAGAAGCTAGAGAAAAAATTGCTAGAGAGCAAGAAAAAATGAAAACTTATTATGACAAGAAGAAATCGGGATCTCTATCGTTTGAACAAGGAGAAATAGTAGTAGTTAAAAGGAATTCAAAATCTACAGGGGAGTCAACCAAAACTCAACCTAAGTATCGTGGTCCAATGGTTGTGACAGAAGTACTTCCAGGCGACACTTATAGGATATCACAACTAGAAGAAGCCTGCGATGGTCGCTTTTATGCATCAACTGCTCATGTAAGTCAATTAAAGTCTTGGAAAAATGCAGAAGCAAATGATGATGATGACAATGATGACGATGACGATAAGGATGACGAACTTAAAAGGCCCAAGCGAACAGTGCGTAAACCATTGCGTTATAGAGACTTTGTGTAGGACTTATAGATTTTTTTTTTCAAAATTATATTTCATTTTTTTTATTTTTCTCCTACTTATTATTAATATATTTTGTTGTTGTTTATTTGTTGTTTTAATGTATGTTAAGATTTGGTTCAATTGAGGACAATTGAAAAGTCAGGATGGTCGAATGTAAGCACAGTTGTAAATTAATTATAGTTATTAGACAGAATATCTACTGAGAAATGGCAACAGCCAATTTCTGGATGTCGTTCTATTATATATTTATTATTCAGATGAAGTACGATTGAAATGAATATTGGTACGATGAATTAAGAACGTTTGTTATGATATGTACATTTAAAAATACGTTATACGTAGGTTATTAAGTTAAGAGTACGATTTATCTATAAATAAATGTTTGTTTGTCTCTTTTAAAATCGTCTTGTGAGTGATTAATTTAACTACTAAAGGAAGCTAACACGTGGAAGTCGAAGTTGGCAAAACTCTTGTTTTTTTGATTATGTCATGATTGCTTTATAACTCGCATTATCTATCCCTAATTCGTTTCTTATTTTAAAGAATAAAATCTATTTAAAAAGTACATACGCAATTAACAATTCTATTAGCGTCTTCGAAGTGAAAGTTAAAGCTGAACAGTTCTTTTTCCTTAGCATTTGGATACTATCAATTTCTTTATTGCCAAAAGCTCTAGACGGCGATTATGTTCGAAATGGATCGTATTAAAAATTTGCATAGTGATACAATTTCTTCTTTTTGCTTTCAAATGAATACGTTACATCTTTTAGACAGATGCCCTCAATCGTGAGAGTTTGATTACACACTTTCTTGTCATTGCTCATTTATGACATGAAGCCGGGTTTCTGTAGTTTTGTCTGACAACTGTCATATACTCCTTGTGGTCTAATTGCTTCTTTCGCTTCCGCGTGCCACCATGTGACGTCCGACGTATCACTGATGACCTGCTCTTCTATTTGGGTCTATATTACTAATAGTATTAATAAGAGGTCAGAGTTTTTGCATTTGTATGGTGTTGTGCGAAATATAAGCTCTTAATGAGAAGCAAATGAAACTGTTTTAAATTAAAGTGAAACTCTAGAAGGGTAAAGTGCATTGATAGATTGATTAACACACTATGAAAGTGATATCGACAAAAGGTATCAATCACTCATAGTATCACTGAGCGCCACCAGGTAGCTATGCCTTTGTGGGACATATATTGTCACTCTGAATGTGTAAATAAGCATTTCAATTTTCATTTGGAATGACAGAACTAATTTTTAGAGCCTGAAATTTGAATGAGAAAGAGTGGGAAAATATACTTATATTGCTATCTATCTTTATATTTGAATTTGAATTTGAATTTGAATTGTGTTTTTCGAATGGTCATATTACAATGTTTTGGTGTTTTTTTTTTGTAGTCAGTTTGAAACAATGTTATGTTTCCTTTATTTTTCCATGTGTTTCGAAGGCGTGTTTTTTAGGGAAAATCCTGGTACATTTGAGATTCACTTTTTTTGGTTTTATATGAGTTTTCATGCAATATAAATTTGTTTCTTTCTTCAGTGTTTGATCTCAAATTTACCCGGAGAACAAAACACGTTTTCAAAGCCTATTAATTAAGCCTTTTATGAAGCTTTAATTCATTTTCCCCTGATGAGGTCGGAATTAAAGTTTCAATAAAAGGAATTTCATTTTTATATTTTTATTATCATTTATTTTCAAGTTTGTACTACTATGATCATTTTTATTTTGAAATGATTTTGTTTTATGTTTATATGTGTGTGTGTGTGTGTGTGTGTGTGTGTGTGTGTGTGTGTGTGTGCGTGCGTGCGTGCAGGTACGCATTTTTGAAATTAGGTGTATTAAATCACACTGCAGTCATTAGGTTATTTCGAAGCAGGAGAGATAAAAAATTAGCAATGCCCTCGCCAGGACTCGAACCAAGGACCTCTCGAATACGCGTCCAGCGTGCTGACCATTACACCACGAAGGCATGAGAAGAAGTTGGTAGAAATAATTTATATACTTCCCTTTTACTGGGGATTATGGGATTATGGAACCCAATCGCCAAATCCCGGTGGTGGAGAATCATCATTCGCAACCCCCCCCTTTTTTTTTGTTCGGGCGCCATCTGTAGAGACATTAGGTTATTTCGAAGCAGCAAAGATGAAAAATGAGCAATGCCCTCTCCGGGACTCGAACCACGGACTTCTCAAATACGCGTCGAGCGTGCTGACCACTACACCACGAAGGCATACGAAGAAGGCGGGAGAAATACCCATGAACAAAAATCTAGTATATTTTTTTTAATATTACAAGTGGATACATATTCTAGCCACTGCGGACTTAAACGTAAAAAAAAAATGAGAAAAGGAGGTTCTGAACTTGAACCAAAAATAAGATTAGAAGCAAATCCCCGTCAAACCAAGAGCTGCTTTATAAAACACAGGATAAATTCAGATGCCCTGCCCACTAGAATCTTACCATTTATAAGCAGATCTAACTCTAATGCACCATCTCCGGCACAATACATGATCATATAATATTATTACAAATTATCATAATAGTAATTAATAAGCTTAAAATTAAAAATAGTGAAATTTAGGATTGTAAATGAAAGGAAACGTTTTCTTATATATTCATTATTTTCACAGATTATTAATTTCAAAGTATCGTTATTAATTTCAAAAGTAAGTTCTTTAATGATCTACAAAATACCTACAGTAAATATTTAATTGTCTACAATAGACTGAATAAATACTACATCCATCTTCTTTTGACAGTTCCAATTGATTACGAAATTATAGTTATATTGTTATGCAAAAATTAAATATATGCTACGTATCTTCTTATGTAAAAGATTTAAGCAGATAAATCTAATCAAAACTAATACGATAAACACGAATTCTCTTACCCATGCCCTCTTTCATTTATCCATAACCTAACGCCTAAACTGCGTGATGAAGGATTAAGAAATACGTATAAAAGTATCACGAATAAAATGAGTCCTAGATTTAGGAATGAAATATTAACTTCATTGATACGCTTAAAATAAAATTATCTGAATTTACTACAGCACGATTTTCGCTATGTGCACGTGGATCAGAAATTTTAATCTACTTTAAGAATTAAATATCGCTGTGTAAAATATTTTAGTGACATAATCTTTAGTATAAAATATTACTGATTCCATATATCCGTGATCGATTTAAGCAATATTAAACATAATTACAAAACTGCGAATTTTGCTTTATTAAATCCAAGTTGTTAAACATGGTATCACTGTATAACAAGGCTTCTCTAACCTTCCTTACATGAAATCCTTATTATTACTGTGGAGCAAAAAATAAAATTTAATAAGTTCATGATACAAAAATTAAAACTTCATGAAGTTTCTCTAAATGTTTTTGAAAAATAAAGGCATAGATTTTAATTTTGAAATGATTTTGACTTTTTCTTTTAATACTAATCATATTCTTTTTGTGGTTGAAGATATGAATATTGTTGCGTTATACGGGTTCATGGATTTGAGAGTATCCGATGAAAACACGATGCAGAACAATAAAAAGCACAATTTATTTACAGGAATCACTATTTACAGCACAGTTGCAAAATTACCTTTAAAAGCGTCGAAAATCTACAATAAATACGCTGAAACAATCAGCAACACAGCTTCAGGCTGTAACTGTAAAGGTAGCTTCACGGCAACACTAAACTTATAATAAACACCGTGGAACAATCACCAATACACTGTCAAGCTATACTGTAAAGGTAGCTTCACGGCAAAGCACTATCTCGATCGCTTTCCATTCACAAAACTCTCGCGTAGCTTAGCACTCACAGTAAGCAGCTATTCTCACAATGCCGGCTCTCAGAAACGCAGCGGTTTATATAGCTTTTCCTTAGGTTCCACACGTTTCGAGAAATATCTCGACAGGAAGTTATTCTAGAAGCTTCCCGATTGGACCATAGGATATCGCCGATTTGGTCGCCAAATGGGCGATAAAGTCGCCAATCTGCCAACCCTCCCATACACTATTTTATGGCAACCCTAGTGCTATGCCGGAAAGCTTACATACAGGCGCAACCGCCGAATTTTTCGTAACAATATTTATGAAACATTGTTTGTGTTTTATTCTTTGTGCATTTGGTGGAATGATTATTTAACACGTTGTACTAGAATGCCTTTCTTTAGAGACTGACTAGAATTTTTTACAATTACTGACAACAATATTTTAGTTCTCCTGTCGCGCACTTTCATTCACATTCGGATAGTTTTTACTCAAAATAGACTCGAGAGACTTATATATGATGATGGGATTTAATCACAAATACATTGCTTCTTATGAATTCGTATTGCTTCTTATGAAGCAATAAAGAATGGTAATATGATAATACGAATAACAAGCAATTCTTCGTATTGCTTTTTATGAAGCAATAAGGCATAAGAAGCACAATACTCATAAGAAACTGTAGAGTCATTAGGATTTTTTGAAGCAAAAGCCGTGAAAAATGAGCAATGTCCTCCCCGGGACTCGAACTTTGACTTCTGGAATACGCGTTGAGTTTGCTACCGTATACCAGGAAGGCATGCAGAAAGAAGGAAGAAAATGCGTTATATATTCCCTCTTTTAAAGGGCGACTGGGGGACCCAATCGCCAAATCTTGGTGGTAACGAATCATCATTCACCACATTTTTATTCTAGCGCCTCTGTAGATTTATTAGGTTATTTTGAAGCAGGACACGTAAGAAATGGGCAATGCCCTCGCCAGGACTCGAACCTGGAGCTCTAGAATACGCTATAAGTATGCTTCCGTTACACCACGAAGGCATGCAGGAAGTAGGGAGAAAATACCTTATAAGGCAATGTCTCCTTTTTGCTTCTTAATCATTAATCATTTTTATTCACAACCTGGCATTAATTTGCAAGAGCAGAAAATTTTTCTTCAATATATCTGAAGCAGAAAAATTATGCGTAAAATTTCCAATAATCTAAGCAGAAGATTCTTTTCTAAGTTTGCAAAATGCTTTAGTTTATCTTTTTTTTTTTTTTTGCTTCTTATTTCCATCTTAGCTTTAATATTAGGTGAAGACTTATTTTAATTTTAGGTACAACTTTACGGAACTTAACATTCCAGCCTGGAATTGAGTCACAGAAAAAGAGCAGAACCTTTAATTTCCTTTTGTTTCTATATACGAACTTAACAATTTTATTAGTATTTTAATTGGTTTCACTTCTTAATGTAGTAGACTAGTAGAATAATGTCATTGCTTCTTAATGTACAGACTAGTAGTTTAAAAAGATATGATTTACAAAGTTTCATTTCTATGAGTGATTGATAACTAAGTTCCATATAAATGGTCCTACAAGTAAATCCCACATATGTATAATTCTATAAACAAACAGCTGACACCTGCGTCTCTGTCGGAAAGGCACAAAATGTAAAATATCTGACCGCAAATCCTTAGCATTGTTCTCCAGCTTTAAGGGGAAAAAATTAAAAAATAAATAAAATCTGAAAGCTTTCAGATTATATATTACGCCCACTTAAGCCTTTTATTGACGTTCCGTATGTTAAATTTTTTTATTAAATATATTTGTTTACTTAAACCACATAAAATTCAATTCAACAGCAGTGTCACGAAATATTTAAAAACAGCATATCTTTAGAATTTACGATAGGCAGTCTCGCGCTCTGGATATAAAAATGTTTTTTTCTGTGCAGTGTTGCCATCTCTAGCTTTGAAATCGTTGAGTTTGTTCATCAAAAATTCGTTAAAGTTTTGCAAAATGTGAAATAGAAAATAAAACAAATTCAAAATTCAAAATTCGGGTTTCCAGGTGCCCATGTTCTGGTGCAGGATTAATTTATTCAAAATTTAATGGCTCTAGGTACCTCCGTTTTTTCACAGTGTGAGAAACATACATACATTCATGTAAATTCTTCATTGTTTAATTTCTTTAAATATAATACAGGAGAAAAATATTTGGTGGCAACAATTTAAAAAGTGATTCGCCGTTTATAGTGAAACGCCACACAATGCCATTTTAAGACTATCAACCCTTTAGTGCTACCGCCCCTTTGGGCTAAAAAAAATTGCGAATATTATATTCAAATGATCCCTTACTGTTTAAACATTTTCTGAAACATTTAAAGACAAATTTAAAAATCTAAATTTTAAAAATTTAATTTAAAATCTTTTCTGTTGAAGATAGTGTACCATTTATTCCTTAAATTTTATGTTAAAAGATGATTCACTAAGCTTTCCCTGAAGATATATGGGTAATTTAATAAGCCTTTTCATCTTATACAGCATAAAGAAGTTTTACTTGATTCCTTTAAGTAGTACTATTACATGTTTTTCAAGTGTAAATGATGCATTACTCCACATCTTTATTATCCCATTATTTTCACTATATCGATGAAGAAATCCTTTACAACACGAGCGTTGTAAGAGTGCTTTGGAAACAAACACCCATTGTGTGTTTATTGACAAAGATGTAGCGTGAACTGCATTAATGAGTTCGAGACATCAGTTTGATAACATGAAGAATGAAGGGCGAGAATGATAAAAGAATTATAGTGAAGGAAAACTCCAATTTATTTTGATTAACTATATTCTAAACGTTCTATCAACAATTCGATCAGCTCTCTGTTACTTCCTTCAGCAAGAAACCAAACTCTGCTTCAGAAGAACAAACCACAACAGAACTTCGACTTCCCCGATTCCATACGTCTTGAATTCTTATTATCATGATTGCTTATTGTTCTTTCTAGAGCAAAAAAAAAATAAGCTTTTCTTGAATTATATACGAGTTTATAGTGTTTATAATGATTCCAATAGTTTAAGTATAATCGATTTAAGTGTAAAGTAATTGCCGGACAAAAAGTGCATTTTCAGAACAAAAGCGATTATCCATTTTAATTCACACTTTTCAATAAAATCAAAAATTTATTAAGAGTGCAAGAATTAATTGTAATAATATGCATTGCAATTAATTCGAATTAAGTGTAAATAATATGCATTACACAGGGAATTTTACAGTCATGTTTCTTGTTTCAAGAAGTAATTTAATTTTAATTGACTAGAAATGGGTTTCGCGTATTTTTTTAAAGAAAGGAAAAATATTTTTTTTTTAAATTTTGCTGCAGAAAAAATAAAATCTAAATTATATGCCTAACTTTAAACCTTACTTAATAAAACGTAATTTCATTATTTTAGTTAAAAATGAATTGTACGTCGATGAAAACGGAAAACAATTTCATCGTTTAATTTATGTCAGAAAGCAGTGTTTTGATTTACGGTTACAACTGTATTATCTAGCTCTAAATGAAATACAGTGTTAGAAATATTATAAAATTGTTTTGAAAACAAAGTAAAAAATTGCTATTGTTAACAGATTGAATAAAACTGGAAACTGAACTAAACAATTGCGTGAGTACAGAGTTTATATGTCCTAGTTTCAGATCAAAACAAAAATTTTGCATCAGTTTTAAAACATGTCTCTGTCCTTCACTATAAAGGCAATAGTTTCTCGAGAAAATTGTGAAATGATTAAGGAATTAAACAATTTATAGAGTTGTCAGTATATGTTTCTTGACAGAAACGCTTTCAAAGGTAAATTAATTTCTAGATCAATTATGTTGAAAACCTTGATCCCGCTATATAAATTTTTCAGTTATTCGGATGGCTGGTATTTTTAGTTACATATATTTGCTGTATTGCTATGAATAATTTCGGTAAGTAGACAAGAAAACTTTAAATAAGAAAATTCTTTCTGAAATTTTAGAAACAAATTAATTATGAAACTTGTGATCACTGGGAAACAACGGACTGCTTAGAATGTTGCATATTTCTTTCACAGATTCTTTGCAAGCTCTCAGAAAATCCCGAAACCAGATTGACTGTCTCTACAACTAAGCCACCCGGCTTTTTCTAAAAAGTTTGATTTCTTGCAATTATTCTAGAAAAATTATAAATTATTCGATAAAACAAGCTCTGAATGCGTTTTATATATTTCGACTTTTTAAGCCCAAAGGAGGATTAGCTCAGAAGGGCTATTAATTTCGTTTTGGCATTTTATGTCGATTCACTGTAAATATCAGTATCACTTTTCAAACTGTTGCCACCAAACATTATCGTCCTGTGTTATATTTAAAGAAATTAAATAATGAAGAATCTGCATAAACGTATATATGTTTCTCGCATTGTGATAAAACAATGGTACCTAGAGCCATCAAATTCTGAATAACGTAATCCTGCTCCGAATATCGGCATCTGGAAGCCCAATTTGGAATTTGGAATTTGTTTTATTATCGATTTCATATTTTGTAAAACTTTAACGAATTTTTGATTAACAAACTCAATGATTTCACAGTGAGCAATGGCAACACTGTACGGGAAAAAAAAAAAATTTTACCTCCAGCGCGTGAAACTGCGTAACTGAAATTCTAAAGATATGCTCATTTTAAAATTATTTTGCGATATTGCTGTTGAATTTTATAGTTTAAATGCGAAGAACATGGTATTTAATAAATAAAGTTTAGGAAAACTTAATAATTCTTCCTTTGGAAGTAATGTAAAATCTGAAAGCTTTCAGTTATTTTTTCCTTGTAAAAGTAAACTGTTGCTCAGACGTTCAGAATTTTTTGTCAATTATAGATACTAATATTGATGTAGTCTCTAGTAAAAGCGAAAGTTTTTTAAAGCAATTCTTTCGTTAGACTGCGAATTACTTCATTTCATTCTATTTCGCAATATGCTGTACAATATTTTTCCTTTTGCTTTGAGTTTGCAATAAAACGTACCTGTTTAAACTTGGCAACAGAAAGAATATTCTAAAATCCCGCTGTAACTAAGTCCATCAACTGCTAACATTCTAAGATTTTATTACTTTCTACCTGTTTATGACATTCTACTTGTGATTTCAACTAAATGGTACTGACCACAGTCTCTTGATGCTTCATCAACAGTAAGGGAGACTTCATTTACACCAACTCTTCATGATATTTTATTTACACAAACATTCCATGGTATGACTACTACCTGCGTTTACATGTTTATTTTTATTGCTTGTTTTATTTGTTCGATTATGGCAAAACATGCCTGGAATATTTGCTTAAGGAAAGTGTATCTTCGCGGAGGATTTTATGAGGAAAACTGGCTTACATCTTGGTAACATAAGCAAACGCGCAACGTTCTTGGAGTTAGCCTTTTCACTATAACTTGAACCCAGGCCGAACTACCAGTGTTCTGCCACTTTATTACTTGGGCTCCGGTAAGCCTTAAATATTCAGTTACATGAAGTAAGGGAATGTATGCATGTCTGGAAATGTTTTCGTAAAGACTTCAAATTTTACATTATATTCGTATTTTTTTAACCATGACGAAATTTCCCATTTCCATTTTCCAAAAACTTCATTTTTTTTCTTTTAATAATGCTTCGTTGGAAGATGCGAAAAAAAATTTCTTCTAAAAGAGCTCAAAAGAAGATTTTTAAAGTGATATATATATATATGTAAAAAAAATAAGAATATGTCTAAGATTAAATTAACAACGTAAATTTCCCTTCTCAATTCTAAAAATAATAACCTCTCTACGCACTGCGTTATTTCTAGATCAATCCCTGTCATATGACTCTTACATAATTCTGATGATGTAAATGGAACTAAAAGTCAAGTAACCAATAATAATTTTACAGAAGTATTAACTGTCCAATCAAAATGCATGGTAAAACACTAACT
>KK119260.1:176650-193367 GCA_000611955.2 Stegodyphus mimosarum | reverse complement strand
TCTGCTGCTTTCTTCTTTCTTACTGAAAATTAATCTAAAATGTGAGCTATTTTGGAATAGGCACATTTCATGTGCCAAGTTGATTGTGGCCACAACAAGCTGAAATAAAAAATGAAGATTTAATATGCCTTCGCCTCCAATTTCCTATTCGTTATGGATCAACACTGCTACGACGTTAAAATTCCTCCTGGTCATTACTACAGACTTTTTTTTATTATTATTTCATATATATATATATATATTTCAATAATTTTGTAAACATTGCTTAAATTTCCTATTTATATCTGTCGATATTTTTGAATTACTATTTGGATGAGGAAGATTTGGTAGCAAAACATTCCACCTCGTGGAAACCTCTTCCTAATGTGTATTATTTTCAGTTCACGAATTTTGCATCTTGATGAAACCAGAAGCTTGTCACATCAGAGAAATATTTGTTGCAGGTCTAGTGAGCAAGCTATCGTACTAAAAAATGAAAAATTCCATGACCTTACATTAAGTCTATTCTTTAGTAAATAAGAGCACAAATTTCGATATGACGAGTGAATAATTTACTGTAATATTTAATAAAATTACGAAGAAATATAACTGTAGTAAATTATTTCTCGTACCACTTTTCTTTGCCATTTCAACTAGCTCATATAAAATATAACATCTTATGATACTTTTTAAATTTCTGGGGGCTGCCTTTTGAACTAGTAGAACTATCGTGACTGCTTAGCTTGTTTCAGTTGCTAAATTGAAATTTGCATATCACGGTCATATTGCGACTTCTTTAAATTGAAATTTGCATATCACGGTCATATGGCGATTTCTTTAAATTGAAATTTGCATATCACGGTCATATTGCGATTTCTTTAAATTGAAATTTGCATATCACGGTCATATGGCGATTTCTTTAAATTGAAATTTGCATATCACGGTCATATTGCGATTTCTTTCTAATCTTATGATTTTTACATTTAAAAAATTTTTTTTAATACATTTTCAATTTTTTTTTAAACTTTAATAGTAAATATTTCGAGGTGTTGGACTGTAATATAAAAATTTCAGCTTGCCACTTTTTTATTATACATTTATACGAAGACAGACGCAAAAGTTTTGCTTCGAAAAACCTCGAATGAAATTATAAAGCACGTTTTTTATGCCTTAGTTTCCTTTTTATTCCTCAGTTTATTTAATAAAGAAAACAATTGTTATAGACAAAGGCCATTTCTGTTTACGGAAACCATTAAACGACATATGTGATGACAAATTCAAATGCTTGTTCATTAAAATAACTGCATTTAATTACGTGTTACCACGACAGCTTATTTGCATGCGATTTCGAACACCGGAAACGCGCATTACTGTCATTAGAAGGGCCCTTGAGCAAAGGCGTTGACATCCAATAATAAACACAAAATAAACTTAACGCTATTAGACATTTAAGGTATTTCTTATTCATTCATTAATATTACGTAATACATCTTAACGTACGGCAACAAAAGAAAAGCGAAAGAAAAATAACTATTTGAACTACTTTATTTCCGGAAACAAAACAGATGATTAAAAACTTCTACTGAGTTTCTTGATCTAATTATGGGTCATCGGGAACGATAGTGAAGCTCAAAGCAATAAGCGAATTGACAACCGTTGTGATTTATGACACCTTTGTTGATGAATAATAATTATATTTCCTAATTATATAATCAGAAAATGTTTACATAATCTCTTTGAACTTTCAAACCGAAAGGGATTCGCTTGAATAGAAACAATTTCGATTCAACGTTTGTTCAACATTTAATTTTGTTTCAGTGTAAGTTGAATGTGAATGTGATGTTCCAATTCAGACACGATATTAACCAGAATAAGATACGTATAAGATGGTTTGGCGTGTATGAACTTGATGCATTAATGAATATAATTAAATGTCCAAAGCTAATTAGTTTACCTGAGTACTATACTTTGCAAATAAGTTTAATTAAGCTTTCTTTTTTAATTTAAAAATAAAATGATATATCTAAACTGTCTCAATATACTTTGAAATGTAAAGTGATTAGAAGAGTAATGACTTTCAGATGAACATGATCAGTAATAAAAATCATAATTTTATATTCTAAATGAACACAATATTAGTTATTCTACCTCATGTGGGCAAATATTATAGCTAATTAATCTCTTATACAACGATCGAAACACTTTTTTTTACCAGGATAGAATATATCAGAAATGCAAGACTTAGACGAGCACTGTGAGTCGAACTTGGCGGGCGTCACGGGGAGTTTATAATAATAATAATAATAATAACAAATATTAAATAATAATAATATGAAATACATAATTATATCAAAATAGAGTAAATTTATATGAATTGTAAAAGTTGTAGTGTTCTAACGATATGCTTTGGTATTATAAAAACATTTATGAAAATTACTATAGCTACTATACACTACTATAGCACTTTGTTCGTAAATATTGCTAGCCAAACAAGAACACTGCAAAATGTTGGTGTGCAGGTGAAATAAATTTTTGACACACAGCACTCAGCTGAAAAGAAATTATTTTCTTAAAATTAAATGATTTCATTTGAAATAAATTTTTGACACACAGCACTCAGCTGAAAAGAAATTATTTTCTTAAAATTAAATGATTTCATTGCAAAAGCAACGTTGCCAGGATCTTTTCATCGTATTTTAATTTGAAGAGAAGAATGCGTACTCTGCTTACCACTGAAAATACAAATTCATAAAAATAACAAGTTTATCTACACACAGAAATTACAGATGTAAAGCGTAACATACCATGGTAGGACAAAGTGCGAGGGGATAACGGGGACAGAAAACAGTGCATTATATGAATTTTCACCAGAATCATTCATCACGAATGCTTGTTGCCCAAATATTTAAAACTTTAAATTTTGATATATGAAAGGTGAACACTTTAAAATTGCTTCACGGCCCACTGGCCTCCTCGGCCACTGCTTTGCCCTTCCCTGACATAATGTATTTTATTTTCGATAGCACTGGCAACAAATATAGCTGAACATTTTCCTCGGAAATAAATTTTTCGTGTTTCAAAATTATAGTCGCATTTGCACTGGCAAAATTTCTAACTTGCCATTTCATTTATTTCCAATAATGATTTATCAACTAGTACGAAACTTTTACACGTAGCTTTAAACATAAGAAATGTTTAAAGCTATAAAAGCATTTCCAACATGAAAGCTTTATGTTTAAGCTTTCATGTTAGAGAGGTATTTCCCATACTTGCTTTAAATGTTTTACCTTCTAATTTATTAACTCTTGCAAACGGGATGCGTATAGTCAGGAGTAAGCAAAGTTCATTGAGTGCACAATCTCTGCTCTTTTAGTTATATATAATGCTTCACTTTCTTAGTTTATTTTTCTCTAGGTCAAAGGTCCTTAGAAAATACTCATGTAAAGAATTACTGCATAGTTATGACATCTAGTCCAATCCAATTTACGTCACATTATTTTGTATTATAAGGTATTTCTCCCTCCTTCTTAGCACGCCTACGTGGTGTAGTGGTCAGCACGCTCGACGCGTATTCGAGAGGTCCGTGGTTAGAGTCCCGGGGAGGACATTGCTCGTTTTTCACATCTCCTGCTTCCAAAATACTTACGTCTCTACAGTGGCACCCGAACTAAAAAAAGTGGTGGATGATGATTCTCCACCACTAGGATTTGGGCCCCCTAATCCCCTTTCGCCCTTTAAAAGAGAGAGTATATAAGGTAGTTCTCCCACTTTCTTAGCATGCCTTTGTGGTGTAGTGGTCAGCCGGCTCGAAGCGTACTCGAGAGGTCCGTGGTTCGAGTCTCGGTGACGGCATTTCTCTTTTTTCATGACTTCTGCTTAATAATATCTCTACAGTATATGTTTCTATAATGAGGCTAATAGATTTATTGCACAGACGCCATAAATCGTTTAAAATGAATCTATAAAAGTGCACATAATAAAACCTCAGTAGTCATAAAAATGACTTGTCTATTCGGTATCTGATGTAAATTGTTAGGTAGTTTATATATTAAGATACGCGAATGATAACAATTTAAAACGTTATAAAATTGTTAGCTAATTACAAACATTCAGAGATTATCGTTTTCACTTGACTCCAAAGACAGATGCAGTCCTGAAGTTTTCGCTACGCTACAATTATTGGCCTTGATGTGACATTACTGTCAGAGAAATTCGTTAAGTCAGAAGAGTAAAACATTACTCTTAACAAAATAGGTTGCTTTCGAGTTTCCCTCTTAGAAAAGCAAATCTCCAAACGCAGGCAATCTTTACTTTGTATCTGCTCAAATAAAAAATAATTGAAATAAATCTGATGTTAAAAATCTTCATTCTAAGCTAGTACTCACACTTCCAGTTGGTTTATGAATCTATTCCTAT
Source organism: Stegodyphus mimosarum (assembly GCA_000611955.2). NCBI lineage: Eukaryota > Metazoa > Arthropoda > Arachnida > Araneae > Eresidae > Stegodyphus > Stegodyphus mimosarum. Next base: position 188,972 of record KK119260.1, on the reverse strand, counting down.
GATCTGTTTACAGACAAAACTAGTACTGTCCTATAAAGCTTGATGTTTTTTTTTTGATATTCGGCTCATGGAGATGACATTTCGTTATGCCTTTTACCTCTGTTATCAAAGCCATCGACCACTGCACCCAAAATATCTAATCACAAAGCTGTTAGGGTATTTCCGCAAGTGTTTGAAGTTTTCCTTTACGTATCTTCTAATGAAGTCACTCATTCATAGGCAAGCCCTCACCATTCGTACTTCTTTTCATATTTAGGTTGTGAAAGATAATTGATGATTCTTTTTCATGTAAATGATTAAAATCAGAGACAGGTTATCAGCAACCTGATAAATAATAACACTTTTAGTTATCTTAAATCTGTAACACCTTTACAACTTTTGCCCTTTTTATTGCTTTTGCACGGTTTAAACAAATAAATCTCATATTAGAAGCTTGCAGAAATAATAGAAAAGAACATGAATTTAATTTTCGTGACTTTTTTTTGACTGTTAATGCTTTCTTATAATAACTAAAATCTAATCTGAAGTGACTTATTATCGATGAACTTTGCCTTTTCAAGTTGGCAACAGCTTTTGGCAGGAAATGCTGTCAATTTAGAATCAAATTTTAATCACGTACTAAGTACGAAATTAATTGAAGAACAAAAACAAAACTGCCTTTTCGTGCAGTCTGCAAAAGGGGTTACATTTAGATAACCGTCACTCTGTCCCCAAAATTTGACGTCAATATTTCATTAAAGAGGAACTCATTGTTTAAACAGAAATAACTAGTCACTGCATGATAAATCTTAAAGTGATTAACCACACAAGGCGTGTTTGGAGTCGCATCTGCGTTTCCCCACCCTAGGGGTGAATGCGGCATCTGCTCAGATGAAACCGATCGGAAAGAAATCCAGAAAAGAGCTAGCTTCTTCATTTCTAGAATTAATTACCCATGACGTAATTGGAGCATGTTCTCAATACCGTTCACTCGAATTGAAATCCGTAGTGTTTAAATAGATATCGGTTATCCCTAAGGATTTTCCCTATCACGTAATTGTGCACTAGACCGTATCTCGTGATGTGACATATAAATGTAATATATGAAAAATATCACTAATATCTCTTCAAGCTAAAATAATGCTTTCTATTCCCCAAAATGCAAAGTTAATACCATTTTAAAAGAAATAAAGTATTATATATTTTTTCATATTTGCTTGAAAAGATATTAGCTATATTATCGGCTATATTAAAAATTATCACATACAGACAAATAAATTGTTTTATATTGCATTTATAGATAGATAGCGCAATAAATAAAAACTCGCTAAATATAATTTTGAAACACGTTTCGTATAACGAGGTACGTATAAACAGACGCTATTTTACAAATGTTTTGTATATTATTAGCTGCTCAAACAAATTTTTAAAATAATTCTTACCCTTTTTTGTGTAATTATAATATGTAATTTGAGCTTCCTTTACTTATTAATAATGCTTATTGTTGAATCCTGGTACCTCGTTATAGAATATAAAAATCAAAAAATATTTAAAAATGTACCTATATATTTTTTCCTAAATAAAAGCGTTATCCTTGTCGATTGGTCAAACTATATCCTTAAATCCGTGTTAAGATATCCGCAATCTGTATTTCTTTTCTTGAATGCAAAATGATATAAACTGAATAATATCAAAATATTAAAAAAAGGCTGTTACAATTTTAAAAAATTAAGAACAGAAGTATGCAGAAAATGTTTTCAATTTGTATGCAATTTTTTTATAACCACTAGATTGTATTCTGGAATTCTGGATATAGACGATAGCTTACACAAAAAATGGCGTCAGGAATCTTGTAATCGAGGAACTGAAGGATCTCAAAACCCTTTTTCTTTATGATACTGATGATGTAAAATAATACATACTGCGAAATGCTGTTAATAACTCCAGAAAAAATAATTTAAGTAATTTAACTTATGCTAATTCAGCAATGCCCTTTTACAAAGTTATGGGGTTGGTTTGCTTTACTGAGATAGCGGCAAAGCACTGTAGGGCTGCCTGCCTAAGGAGCGATGCCTTCGTGGAGAACTTTCTAAGGGATGCTGGCTCGTATATACGTCGCACATAGGAGAAGCCACGAAAACGCCCATGCAGACAGTCCTTTCGCCTGGAATAGAGCCTAAGTCAGAACTACCAGCTTTCAGCTACGTTAAACCTCTTAACCGCTGGTGAGCTTTACAAAGTTACTGTTTACAGATTTTTTTTTCATATTTTACTCTAAACTATGTTTTATCATCTAAAGTGAATGATCATATCTTAGAAACAGAAGAGCTATTAAAACAGTATGTAGAGTCGTTAAGTATTTTTTGATGCTGGAAACGTAAAAAATGTGCAATGCCCTGGTCTGGACTCAAGACTGGACCTCTCGAATACGCGCCGAGTGTGCTATCGTTACACCACGAAGGCATGCTGGAAGGAGGGAGAAAATACCTCATCAGCAATATCGTAATTTCTTATTTCATAATTGAAAATAAAATGAAACTTCTGAAGTTTATTCACCCCTTTCGATAACTATACGAGGAGGGAAATAAGCATTCTGCTTTCATTTTATTTTAGTAATATTTTTCTCATTGTTGCAGGGTAAAAAACCATCCTTTAGTTTCATTTCGTAAGAAATACAATTATTTTTAATAACCTGGGCCTTCACTATCAAAACTGTGTCATTAATTTTCTGTTGAGTTTTAAACTTTCGCCTATGCATAATTCAAGTGAATTTTTCTCAACTTATTCCTTTCATTTGTCTAATTTCAATTCTCATGAATATTTAGAAGAAGATGAGTGATTAAGAATATATAATAAAAATTTTCAAGAATTTAAGGCAATTAAATTGCTGACGAATTGAAAACGTCAATTGTTAATAAACAAAGTAAAAAATATGTGCACAATCCATTTCTATCTAAGCTTCTATTATTCAAATTTAAGGTAACTTTTTCTGCACGTATGCAGATCCTTAAGATATTATATAATAGGCTCGAAGTTATCAGAATCACAGTACTGAATATATAATTCAATGAATTAAAAAGATAGAAAGAATAAGTGAGGAAAGATTTCACAATGAATCAACAGTTCTCAATCAAAGGTGAATGAAAAGTGTTCCTATATGCTATCACAGCTAATAAAAAGTCCATGCTGCTATATGAAAGATTCAGAGTTGATGCCTGCTAATTACTAGTTTGTGAATAATACCTTATTCGTAATCGACATCGCTTTATCTTCTTAACTGATCTAACACGTTTCTCCTCCAGTTTGATATTTCTAATTATTTAACTGCTTCAGGTTATTCTTAATTTCTTTTTTAACTACTTAATCTCTTTATGCTAAGTAGTTAGGAACAAAATTGAAATTAAGTAAAAATATTTTTAAATTTTAGCATCTATTTTAAATTTTTATGATTAACCATTAATGATTCCTTTAAGACAGAGATGAGCAAACTTGGTAATGAGACACAGGAGAATAACAATTCAATTATACTTGTACAGTCATTAGGTGTTTGGAGGAAGGAGAAATGAAAAACGAGGAATACCATCGCCGGGACTCAAACCTGAACCTCTCGAATATGCTACCGTTACATATTTACATATATAGTAAAAAAGAAGTATAAAAAAATTTTAAAAACGAATGACCAAGCTAGTCAAATTTATATATATCTTTAATATATATATATATGTGTGTGTGCGTGTGTGTGTAATGTTTTACTGCGGGGAAGAAAACACTGAAACCTTTTACCATCTTTCGATATTCGTCATGAGTTAAGACAGTAGTGGCTGTAGATAGGGCTGAGTGGAAAGACATGATAGCGCATCTAACACAACTGAGCTTGAATTATCACAATCTTTAAGTACATAAAAATCATCCTTTTGTAAACAAGACAGTTTTTAATCATAGTTGAATACAATAATTTCCGTGTACACGAATACAATAATTACCGTGCTACCGAATATGCTACCGTTAGGAGTGTGCTACCGTTACATCATGAAGGCATGCAGAAAGGAGGAAGAAAATACCTTATATACTCCCCCTTTTAAAGGATGACTGGAGATTAGGTGAAACAGTCACCAAATCCTGGTGGTGAAGAATCATCATTCACTACCCTTTTTAGTTCGGACGCCACTGTAGAGAAGTTAGGTTAATTTGAAGCAGAAGACATGAAAAAGGGGCAATACTCTCGCTGTGATTCGAACCTGGCCACCTCGAATACGCGCCGAGTGTGCTACCGTTACACCATGAAGACATACAGATAGGATCCATTTTAGCCATACCTTATAGGCTAAAATGGATTCTTAGTAGATCTGAGCTCTGTGTCGAATACGGTTACAAACAATTTTGTAAAAGTGATATCTTTAAGGGCATCGTATACGCTTATGCAGTTATGCGCCCCTTGTGCTTTGCTTTAGTTCTATGAAACATTTTATATTTTCATTGCTAAATGTAAGCGATATCGGAGCTGGTAATTAATTGAACTGATGAAATCAGAAAGGCATGTGCCACCATTCTTCTGAATTAAGTTACGTTACATAAATTAAGTTTATAAAAGTTGGATAAGTAACATGCAAATAAAACATGCGTGTGTATATTGCGACGACAATAGAAAAAGTTTGAATCATTTGGTTCGTACTGCCATGCCTTGAAAAAATCTATTTATTCTCTTTAAATTTTGTTAACAATATCAAAGCAAGCTAACAGCACACCAATGACAGAACACCTCAATGATAGTTTTCATTCTATTCTTCCCCACAAAAAGAGCTTCAAATCTTTCAATAAGAAAACGTGTTAACATGTTTTTCCCACAGGGAATTTAAAGAAGGATTAGCCTCTAAAAACATCCAAACGCTGATATGCGGATGTTAAGGGATTGCAAAGACAGCCATTTTTTCCAGACATCTAAAATTCGACTTAAAAGGGAAATCATTCTGCCGATATTCCGTGCAAAATAGCGCAAGTGAAGTTTAATAACTAGTCCTAGAATGTCACTTAGTGTTCTATTTAGTAAATTATAGCCTAGGTGTTGTTACTGTTACAGTGTAGACCTTTTTATGTCAATTATTCATTAGGATCAGACAGTCGCACTGTAACCATTCGAAACTGGATACACAGGAAGAGAAAGGCAAGATGATGGTGTAGAAGTTTTGCCTGGTGGTCGTATGCTATATTTCGGTAATTATCATAATAACATAAAAGTATTATTGGGTGAGTTTACATATCAGTATGACTTAATGGTTCGATAGTTAAGGTTCCGTTACCCTTGGCTATAATTGAATGTTTTTAATCACGGCATCGTGGGCTTTCGTTTTTGCCCAATAAAAAGGGATTTTAATAGGGATTTTAAGGCTATTAAAAATAAATAAAACCAAGATTCATCATTTTTAATTCAACATCTTGATGTAATTTTCAATCAAATAAGCGCAGAAAATGGTGATGAAAAAATTCACGATTTTTTTGGTTAATAATTGTAATATTTGTTCTTCTGGAATGTGTGTGTTAGCCAAACAGAAAATTTTACGTTTGCTATTACCCTTGGTCTTCAGGCCATCGGTCTAACAACTGCTACAAAATAATAAAATAAAAGATAAAATGATGTTATGAAGTTGCAAAAAAAATTTAACATCAAGAAAATATTCATGTGTGAAAAACAATTAGGGAAGAAGAAGAGAAACACCTGAAAATATCAAAAAGATCTGGATCTTTCAATATCTTTTCCTTTTATTTATTTATTTGATAATGCTCTTTGCACGTATTTTGAGAATCATTTCGTCTTTCATTTAGTTGCAGAAATTCTATTTTCCGAAGCATTCTTTATATCTCCTCCTTCCCGCTTCTATGATATTTGTCGGCTGTTTCTTGTTGATGGGTTCTCCTTTTAAAAGGAGCATACATTTTTTTGTCTTCTAGTTCAAATTTTTAAGGCTTAACTAAATAATGAGGTTTAATCATTAATCAGCATTTCAGGTAGCATTTAGTTATGGGATTAATACAGAGTGTGGATTTTAGACGAATATTTCTGTCGCGCTATGGAAATAAAAAAAAATGTAGCTCATGAATTTTCGTTTCTCAGCTGTTCAGTTTTAAAATTTGCAAATGTAAATTTTTTAAACATGTACTTAATTAATATTTTAACGTATTTTCTTTAATAGTGATTTGGGATTCCTAAATTAAAATAATTCGTTAGTAAGCTCACCCTTATAAGAAGTTGCACATTGTTGCATTAGGTCATGCTCATTTCAACTTCCTTTCTCTCTATCTTTCAATTCTTAGCTAATAAGATGAAGCTTCAGTACAGTGCAGTAAAACTTTACATTATTTATTAATATTTTTTCATTCATATTAAATCTATTTTTACGTATTTTCTTGTATACAGAAAGAAGTCGACAAAAATAACCCTTTATAAATAAAAACACGATTCTAACCTAACAAATTATTATAACTATTATTATTTTATCAAAAGCGTTCCGTTTGAAAAGAATTATATTTCAGTCACCCTCACAATAGAAACTTTGTTCATAATTGGCTTACATTTACATTTTCATTCAATAATGAGATATTTTTTTACTTTAAAGTAAAGAAGACTTATGAAACAAAATAATGTAGATATTTCTCTCGATAATCTTGCATACGCATACTCATCCATACCTTTTCAACAGCAATTCTTAATGCAAAATGATCAGCCAAATATATCTTTTTCATTTATCAGCTTTATTTACCTTGCTGTCAGCCATAACTTCCTAAGTTTTGTTCAGAGTCATTAGCTGATCTCAGTTTTCTCCACCTCCTTCATCGAAACAAGAGTTCCTAGAAAGCAACCTGAGCTGATTATTAAAATTCCATTAAGTTATTATCGAAGAACAAATGTTCATTATTAGTATGCTGATGGAGCTCGATTCCTTTCCATTGTTTTAGTCCAAAGTTTGTTATGGACAATCACCGAAGCGGGAAATGAAAAGGAGTAAGATTATAAAATTATATTTTGCCACGCAAACTTCACACTCCTTGAAGAGACTGTCATTGCACTTTTTCTAAATTGTAAGAACTTAATCCATGTGGGTGATCACGTTGACCTATAAACTTTGTAAGACTACGATTGTTCATAAAGTGACATTTCCGTTTAACTCAGTAATGAGAGGAAGTTGCAAAAATATACGCACACTAACCGAAACGTTAAGAGTTTAAAACTAAAATTAGCCCACAATCATCTTCTATTTAATTTCATCAAATCGTATATTCTCATTGAACTTTTCTTCTCACTTGTGGCAATCATACTAGAAATCATTTATGAAACTTTTCACATGGAAACCATGTTGTAACATACTTATCTAATGATGCATGTATACAATATTTTTTCCTGTGCAGTAAAAGAGTAAACTTTCAAAGAGGTGTTCACATTTGTATTTTAAATATTCAAATTTTATTTGAATCTGACCAGGAGAATAATCGTGAAGCTATTTTTTCCGCTTTTAAATGACTGACCACTAGGTTGAATAAACTATCTTTTGTTATGCTCTTTGTTTTATGACTAGAAAAGTAATTTTCTTGTTTAATTTCAATACAGTTGAAATAAAAGCGTAATTATATGTCTTAATCTTATTATAGGTAAATATGCAAAGTTTCGGTGTTCCGTCCACTTTTCCCTGTCCTGTAGGTAAATACGTAAATAATACGTAAATAAATATACTTAAAAAATACGTAAATACATTTTATTTTATTTTAACTGAAATTAACTGCGTACTTAGGCAATACAAAATAAATTCATTGGTTAATTTTTTGGAAAAAAATATATTTTATGTTTTTATTTTGTCACAAAGACTAACAAAAAAAGTAGCTTATTTGTACAATTGTGATTTAAATAAAATCAAAAAACAAAGATAAACCCTACATTTCAGTAAATATGAATTTGGCCTACATTAAATCCCAACCCAACTAACTACTCTTACTTTCAACTACTCATATGTACAACTCTCTTACTGTTATTTTTATTGTTATTACAAAGAACATTTTTAAGGTACAGTGATGTAAAGTTTTTTTAATTGTGAATACTTTAGTTTTTTTCGTTCAAAAAAAACTTGAAAATTAGAAAAATTTAAATAAGAGAACAATATCCAAGACCTCTAAAATAAAATTATTTTATCTCTTAATTTTAGAATTTTTAATTATTACACAATTATTTTTCTTTTTACTACATCTTTTGCTCACATAAAGACGCATTTTTTAAACCAAAAATATATTCAGGATCTAAAATTGTTATCCATCTGTTGAGATTATTTCAAATGTAGGAAGTATAACTGTAACAGCGAATAATGACTGATACGGTATTCTAAATGAGTTTTACCGTACTATATTGTAATTAAGGATTTCAAATACGCATTGAAGTTAAATGCTGTGGTGAATTCAGTACAGATCCATTAAATAAAAACAATAGCTGGTCAGCAAAATGGGTTTAAGATAAGTTATATAATCTTTAACAAGGTCAGAACAATTGAGATCATCTTGCGAAACTTTCTGCTGGTATTTCTCTGGGTTGGTCAATGCCGGTTTAGAATAGATTCCTTTGCGTGCGTTACAAGCGATCATTGTTACAAATTAACAAAGCAAAGACATTTTCGTTTAAAACCCAATTCCCAAAACAACTTAGAATTTACCCTCAGCATTGAGAAAAATATACTCGCGTAAATAGCAAGCACTGAAAAGCCATTTCTCTTTTAAAAGCCTGACCATTTTCAGTTAATCCCAATTACAAAAAAAGTGGGGCTTTGTTTGAAGAAAATATCTAGAAGTTATCGGTAAAAACAATCAGTGACCGCTGTTAAGGTCTCGTATTTCGTTTTGTAGTTTTAATTTTTTTATTTTATTTTATTTATTTATTTATTTATTTGACGGAAAAGGGGATAAAAAACGGTTCACGACATTTCTACAAGAACTAGTTTTTGAGCCAAATACATTAAAACGCTAAAGGAGAACTCGACCAGCATAGAAATTATTTATCAAAAGTGATCGGCTTTCAGAGAATATCCGGTCTTCCTCTCTGGAAAGCCTTGATACAACTAACGTAGGAATGACGTCATAAAAATGTCGAACGGGCTGTTACGCATAGGTTACGCACCGTGTATTAAAGCCAAGCCCAGGGATATCCTCCGGCGTGCTCTGAAATAAAGACTCTACCATCTGTGGTTTTTATACTCTGACACTGAAACATAGTAAAGGTTTTTCTTACTGAAACAGTAAAAAAGAAAATTACTGTTGTCAAAAATGTTACTTTCGTGCTTAAACGAACACACTTGTTCGATTGCAAAATTCAGGATACAGTGAGGTCATGGTTTTAAAGGATAAAAATATGAGTCGTATTCGTTCATACGTTTTCCTTTGCAGTTTTAATTCACAATAGATTAGCAAATAATGGTTATAAAAAGAATTACTTTTTCGTCCATTAGTCCTCACCATAGCCAAGCTCTTAATGTCTGTTTTGTAGTGTGTGTGATATGTATATGTGTATATATATTGACATGTATTAAATTCTTTGGATTATAAGCTATATGTTTAAAGGTATAAATTTTGATTTAAATTTTTCATTGAAGTATTTTATTTTATTTTTTCACTTACGTATTCAATTCTTTAAATAAAATAGAATTCTCTTTATTTAAGGTTCAAAATTCTAATTAGAATTTACTTTGTTTTTTTTTCCTTGCTTTGGGGAAGGAAAAAAAAATTTCGGATGAACTATTATAATTCAAATACATCGAAATGGTTCATCGGCGGATCCCGGATGCAGAAAAGTAAGGATTTTCGTAGAAGAGCGATTTCAATTGATTTCAATGTTCCTCACCCCCCCCGATGAAGTAGCACTGAAGTTGATTGAATTCATGTATGTACTTTCTGTTAGACTCTTAACCCCCTTTTATGATTTATTTATTATCTCTTGATTATGTATAATTTCTCAATATACTGCGCGACTTTAATAATTCATAATCTTAATTTGAAATTTGTAAACTATATTTGTAAATAGTTTTAGGTTTAAGACTAAACAGGGAGGGGGAAATATTTTATGTAAACTATATTATGTTATCATCCAGATCTAATTTTTTTATTTAAAATTTCTTTTCTTAAAATATTATTCAAAATTTCAATTTAAAATTTTAAAAGATAATGCAGACAAGAAATCTAAATTTTCTCTTCTACTCCTCTAAATTCATATAAGCCCATAAAAATTCTTAAATGGTTGCAGCTTACTTTTTTATAACAAATCTTATCTTTGATACCAAAATATAGGTGTAGACACATTGTCATTTAACTATAGATGTGTTATTATTGCCATAGGATGACTTTTTTTGTTTTCCCTCCGAGGTAGACATTGTTGAATTTCTAACAGTAGATCCGATTTCACGATAAAAAATACTAGATTCCATAAAAATTCGATTATTTGCCTGCTATTGAGATCACACTATGCATTTATCTGTTAGTTCAAATTAAGACCTATCAAATTAGAAATAGATCTAGATATTTTTATGCATGTGTGTATATATATGGGAAATGAAATATATGAGAGAATTATTTACGGATTGTAAGAACCAGGACCCCTACCTATTTCCATCTTTATGAACTTGCAAATTTTATAATATACATTTCGAACAGAAAAAGTAAAACAAGTTTAAAAATACAAAAAGTGAAAACTTAAGTTAATCTTTTTTATTTAATGCTCCAAACAGAACTTGTCAAGGGAAAAGTGTTCTGAAGCTTTAAACAAAGTCAATTAATTGAACAACAAAACGGGCTCACCAGCGGCCGAGCGGTAAAGACGCTCAACACTGGTAGTTCGGTCCGAGGTTCGAATCCCGCGAACGGGCTGGCTGCATGGGCGTTTTCGTGGTTTTCCTCATGTGTAACGTGTATACGAGCCAGTTTCCCTTAGAAAGTCCTCCACGAAGGCATCCCTCCTTTTAGACAGATAGTCCTCGTGTGCTTTGCCATAATTGAATAACCTAACCTGAACTACAAAACGAGTTTCATTCCGATCAACTCACTGAGACTTACTAGACAACTCACTGAGACTTACTAGACAACTCACTGAGACTTTTTCTACTAGTTTTTCTACTTTTTTCTCTTAACAACAAATAGAAAATTTGTCAGCTTTCTCAATAATGTGTGTGTGTATATATATATATAAAGTTTTACTTTTGATTTTGGCATTTTTGCGATTTATAGTTTTACTTTTGATTTTGGCATTTTTGCGATTTACGTTTTTCCTTAACTGTGTTTAAAGCAAGGAGGACTGAAAATTCTATTAATTTTTTAAATTCTGAAAAATACCTTTTCAATGATATTTTTAAATTGAATTTCCGTTGCTTGGAGATGTTACATGGAGAGTTTTCTTATTATAATTTATAGTGAATTATTGCTTTATTACTTTGCAAGGCTTGGGCTTATTAATTTACTTTAATTACTTTTTACGAATATAAATTCAAACTAATTGCAGCTTTTAGCGCTATTTTAATAAAAGCCTGCTCTCTGTGTATTATATCTCCAAGAAACTTTGTAGTTTTGTCGCCAATTTAGGCTAAACTTTCTTCAGTAGAAAACTACTTATTACGACAACCCTTTTGCTTTCATTTCTTAATAAGTACTTGCATTCCAGTCATTTGGTTTTAAAATTTCGAAGGCAAGTTGGTTAATTTTTGCTTACTAGTTTGATTTTTAAATTTCTTTTTTACTACAGTTTTCATCTTTAATTTTATGGATTTTTAATCTTCTTATGATTTTTTTTAAATTTGTTCTTGAATCTACTTTTGTTTTTACTTTTGTATTTGAAATGAAAAGAGAGTGTAGGGGATATGTCTTCTAAAGTAAGCATGTCGTTCAAATTAATTGTGTTCTTAGTAAAAAATTTTAATTTTAAAGATTATTTGCATTTTACAGGATTCTTTTGGTTTAGTGGACTAATATCTTTATTTTGATTGAGTATCAATTAGATTTATGATTTGAATCCAGCAAATAATTTGATGCTTACTTGGAAGTAAAATAAACACTCTCTCTTATTTTACTTACTGTTAATTGATGGTAGATTGGTTTATCCCCTTGATAAGTCGATTAATCTGCTATCAATAACAATAACTGGTTTTTCAATAATAGTTTTACTTTTGATTTTGGCATTTTCGCAATTTCAGTTTTTCCTTAACTGTGTTTAAAGCAAAGAGGACTGAAAATTCTATTATTTTTTAAATTCTGAAAAATACCTTTTCAATGATGTTTTTAAATTGAATTTCCGTTGCTTGGAGATGTTATATGGAGAGTTTTCTTATTATAA
>KK119260.1:165207-176528 GCA_000611955.2 Stegodyphus mimosarum | reverse complement strand
TGTTTTACTGCAGAGAAGAAAACACTGGAACATTTCATCATCTTTCGATATTCGTCATGAGTTAAGACTGTAGTGGCTGTAGATAGGGCTGAGTGGAAAGACATGATGGCGCATCTAACACAACTGAGCTTGATCTATCACAATCTTTATTTTTAAATATATAAAAATCATCCTTTTGCAGACAAGATATTTTTAAATCATAGTTGAGTACAATAATTTCCGTGTACATGGGTTTTAAAGAACGACGTGTTCTTAAGCAAGTAAGCACCAGCAGCGTGCATGAGAATCGTCTTACCAGCAGAAAAGCTGACGTGAAAAAGGGTCGTAGCAATTCAGAGGAAGAAAGGAGGCAGTCAATAGTTTCAGTTCAACTGAAAAACGTAAGCTGCATTACAATTATTTTGATTGAAAAAGAGGTATCTGCATTAAGCGTTACGTAACATGGAAAGATATCGAATTTGGGAGAACAAATGAATTTAGGGGAAGAGCACAAAATCTGGAATTGCTAATTTTGAGGTCGCCAATTATTTTTAAATCATCTATCTATCGTATTTTGTTAGATCTCATACACATATATATATATAACTGCTTTATAATGCTGCTCTGATCCTTTATAATTATATCTCTACCGCTTTATAGTGCTACATGTATACACTGAAGAGTTTGTTTTGCATATTCGTGGATTACATAATACATTCCTAAGCGATTTTGGTCAGATATCAGTAAGGTATATAACCTAGAAATAATTAATTATGAGGAGAAATAAAGATTCTAACAAATGCTATAGGATAAAACATATATAAAATAGAATTTTTATTCATTTATCAGTGCATGATCTTGCATTTAACCGGAAAGTGATTTTATTTTTAGCAATTTATCTGTCAAATTTAATAGTAAGTTATTTAATTAAAGAAAAATGATTTCTTTTACTTACCAGATTAACCAAATATCAATAATTTTTTTTATCTTCAGCGAGGCTTCACTGTCACCAGCAATTGAAATAGTGTTTAGATATGTTTCATGAAGGGGAAAACGACATAGTTAACAAATTTTTAAATTTTAAGGAAAACTCAAATAATTTTTTACGTTTCTTTTTTCTAAATACACTTACGTTATTTCTAATTTTCTACTGCTTTATAATGCATTATCGCTAATCACTATCTCGGTTGGGGCGGCAAATACCAAACTTTCAACGACAATAGTCTACAGAGCCTATAACTTCATATTGGATGCATTAATTTTTGAAATATGATTCTGCATGAACGTTTTTTAAAAATTGGTTCAGAATACTTTGTAAGAAACTGAAACAAGCTCAGGACAAAATTGATCTTCATGTTTTATATGACAAAGAATGTGAAAATAATATCAGTAAACTTTTATTCGATACCAAAGTGTTGTTTGAAATTTTCCTTATCCTGCTAGATGTTTGTCAATTCAAATTAAAATTTAGTACGATTCGGTTGAATATAATTTTCCAGTTGTGTGTTCTACAGATGGCAGTAAGCATAATAATCGATTTGGACTAGCTTATGTCTTTTTTCATCGTGATTCTGAACAATAAAACAAAGCCTTTACATTTCACAATGAGTGCAGTATTTTCCAAGGCGAATTATTATGTGTAACCGAATCAATTAAGTGGATGTTTAACGATTGTTAAGTTGCCGTTCCCTTATTTTCAGTGATTCTCTTTAATCATTGTATTCTCTTATGAATATCTTCTTCAATAATAAATTAACTGTCACTTCTCATAGGATTCTTAAGGATCTGAACAAGTGTTCTCTGATCGAAATGAAAGGGCTGATTGGTTCTCAAAACAAAATATAAATCCTCAAGTTAACACCAAAATGACACCCATTTTTCAAGAAACAAAACTGAAGCAAAAACATTCTCAAGGGAAATTACTAAATTTCTAACTAGATATAATAATTTAAATTCGTATCTGAAGAAATTTGGGATATTTTTTGCTTACTTGTGTTCCTGTAGCTTCATGAGAGTGCAAATCGTCGGACATTTGTTATTCTGCTGTTTAAAGCATATGCAGGGAAGAAAAGAAACCCTGTTGGTTCAAGATAAAATGGCATTCTCTTTCTTCTGCATATTTTATCTGTGAATTTGTAAATTTAATTTCATTTCGTGTTGTGTTATTTATATTTTTAGCTTACCTCTGTAGGAAGGATTTCAAATACTTTCAAAATAAAATATATTTTTTCAAATCTATATTATTTTAAGCTTTTGTAGATTTATCTATTTGTACATTTATGTCAAATATATATTCATTCTATTTTGCACTTATATGGTATGGTTTGTAGTTTAAAATCCACGCGAAAACTCCTGATGCAAAGATGTTTCTACCAACGAGCATGAAATTTTGGAATTTTTCATCAGTTAATTTCTTGGTAGAAGAAAAAATGATTTAATTTAAATTTTAAATGTATTTCTTAATTGCAATCGAAAAGCTTCAAACTAATTATTTAATATTAGAAGTATCATTCTAATCTAGCTACGATTTAAACTATGTTTATCAGTTTTGATTTAATTACATAGGAGTTACCGAATACCTTTCTTCCTGAATTGAAGATGAGCTTCTAGGATAGCACTTGGTATTACACCCATTATCATAAACTGAAGTATAAAAATAAAAATTTTGAAGCAAATTAAATATTTTCTTTAAGAAGGTATAAAATTTATTGTGATAATTTAATACTAAAAATGAAGAAAGATCACATTTATTTTTTGGGTAGGAAAAACAATTTGAAATTGAAACCTCAAACCTAATTCAAACCTAATCAGAGTAACAAAAAGTTATGAAATAAGCAGTAAAAATCAGTTTTAATGAACATTCGAAATTGCAGTTCGAAAAATGAGCAAATTTTCGAAAGGATTGTCCTCGGACATTTTATAGCAATAAAAGTGTCATAAAAGTAAAGATGAAAACCAGAGATTGAAAAAAATGATTATTTAAATTTTTAAAAAGCACTAAAATTATAAAGAATAGTTTTAAAACTTAAAAAAGGAAATGCATTAGAATCCATTTTTAGAAGAAATATTCAAAAGTTCATTACACTCGTTCAATAAAATAACGTAAACGGGAAAGGTAATTGAAAGCAATTCGAAAATAGAAGGTACCAGAAGCAAATGCATTGTTCCTAGCCTTCATTCCTCTTAAGAATCAGAACCAGTGAACTACAGTCATTAAAACCAGTTAAAAGATAAATATTCGTCTGCCTTTTTGACAATTACGAAGTATTCTACATATATACAACTAGCCGACAAAGAAATCCTATTCTTTGTATTCTAAAATTGCGACAGTTACAAAAGTAGAAAAATGTTAAACTTTTATTTTCATTCTGCTCCGCCTTAAACAGAAGAAATAATAAGGTACATCAGTATATTATAATTATTCTTCCTTATTTTAAAACTATTCTTTTGAAGGTAACTTCTTTACAATGATTGCTGAACGTAAAATTAGGAAGATCTTTCATTTTAATTATTATCGCGTTGGCATCAGCAATGTTAATAAAATTCGAAGAGTTCAGTGATTTGTAAGTCATTTGAGTTTATTTTTGTCTGACATAATTAGGTAAGGAGCTTGAACAAGAAATAGCTTATGAAGGAGAATGAATATGTTTCAAAAAATCAGAAGACATCTATACATTTCCTTAAACAAAGGTTTTTAACTATTTCATTACGAATGCAAAGCATGGGTCCATGGCAATAGAAGACAATATCTCATTTTTAATTAATTACTTACAACTTGTATATGTAATTTAACTCACGCTATCAGATTATCTTTCAACTGCATAATAATCTGTTTTAACAAATTTGTTTCAAAATAAAAGAAGCAAGTCAGGAAGAACTAATATTAATTGCTGAAACAAAAATCGGTCATTTTCAGTTCTATTTTGGCTTTAAATGCGTTTCATGCTAGCTTAATTATATATATTAAGATTTTGGAGAATTAATTTTCGTTTTTGCTTCATTGTACGAAATATAGGAAGTATTGTAATCGCGAAAATTTCGGATATATTTCAACAAAAATATCCCTTTTCTATCGAATATAATTTAATGATGTTTTCGCGTGACATCTGTACGTAAGAACAAAATAGAGGACCCTTTTTTTCCCAAAAAGAGTTGCAAAATAGATTTAAAATGGCTTTAGACGAGATTTTTGTGACGTGTGTGCGTATGCACGTAAGTACGTATGTATGTATCTCGCATAACTCAGGAACGAGTAGCCTTAGAACGTTGAAATTTTGTATATAGGACTGTTATAACATGTATTTGTGCGCTTCCCTTTTTGGTTTCAATCGGCCGCATCAAAAGTGCGTAAATACAGATATTGTACATATATACCCACTCTGTTACTCTGCTCCGTGAACTAAGTTTATTTTTATTCTTATATGTTGGTAAATTGTACATTTTTTGCTTTAAAAAGGATTGAATTGTGCTGTTCTTATCTTCTGGTTAAGGTTTTTATACCTTTAGTTGTAAAATGCAATAGTTGTAGAATTATCACCAATTTAAAAGTCATTTAAGTGCCGCTAAGCCTATTTTTTTACTATAGCTGCCATATTTGTTTATATTTGAAACTTAGCAGAATAGTGAATTAATTCAGCTTCTGCACTTTCAGTGTCTTTTTCCCGAGTGGGGCCAAAAGTAAACTTTCAATTTTTTGCACCGAAAAATCTGCCTTCTCGCCCGCTGGCCGAACTGGTTGTTTTTGCTTAGAAACCCCAATTTTAATTGTAAAAAATTTTTTTAATTGTTTTGACTGTATTTAGTATTTTATATTTTTCAATTTTTGATAAAGATATTTTGACTTTTTATGTATTTTTGCGTTGCGGCGAAGTCAAAACTGAATTACTTGAATGAGAAGTATATCCCTAATGAAATTCAAGGAAATTAATTTAATTGAAATGCAGCAAAAATGCGTATAATTCCGTTCAAGGAAGTCATGTGGTGTGCAAACCAGATTTTTTATATCACAGATTTCTTTCGATAGTGTTTTACCTTTTATTTTAAGAATTTTTTTTTAAATTTATGTATTTAAACATATCTCAAGATTATCATATTCAATCATTATGCAATTTTGTTCAGTTTGCGAGTACATTTATTAACTACATTTTTATTAAAAGGGCTTTAATCACTTTGCAGGGATTTATATTTATATTAAATAACAAGTTAAATTTAATTTTATGTTACTTTCCTATAAGCCTTCATTCTCCTAATTGTCAGTTCCGGAATATTTAAATTTGGTAGCGCGCATAAGAAATGCAAATTCTACCAGTGGGAGAAAAAGTTTAAATATTGACGTTCCAGTAGAGAAAGTTAGAGAGAGTGTGGGAAATCTCTGTGCGAGGTTATAAGCAAGCTTCCGCTTAGCAGTTATTGCTGGTTAGACGTGGCTTAATAGCTATTATCTTGCTGCCACAAGACTCATCTACGCGCTGTAGGATACAGGATTGTATGAGCCCTGTAGTTTAATTCTACTACTTGTGAATATCTCTAGTTTTGAGTTTGATTCTACTGTTTCAGTTACCGCCCAAGCTGAGGCGTATTATGTTTGCGTCAAGTGACGCATTGTAAATAATTTAAAGAGTTTAATAAAGGGTACTTTTAACTCTTCTTCGGTGCAACCACTATTTCTCCAGATTCTACACAACAGATAGATAGTAGAACCTTATAACCTGATCCCTCTATTTTGAACTAAAGTATGATTTAAAAAAAGTGAGTCATTTTGAAATTTTGGACTGTTACGTTAAGTTGCGCTATTATAAATGTAGCATATCTTGCCATGGCAACTATTTCCAACTTCGCAGAACATAAAGTTAACTTCCATACGGCTTCAGTTTAATCAGCTTCACACCAGCTTTATTAGCAGAAGGTAAGACAATTAATTTATTTTAAGAATATTATCAATCTTAACTGCTTATTGAACTTATTTAAAAGCAATGCGTAAAGTTTCCCTTATGTTAATTAACAGCTATTTTAAGTTTTGTATCCTTCCTACCTTATTCTAATTTCAACTTACAATTTCCTTCCAGAATGTGAATTCATAAACTCAGAAAATGCAAATGAGAATGAGTACTATTTAAGTCGTGACTTAACCGACTTCAAGGAGAGAGAGTTTTAATTCCTGACTAGCGCGCGTTTGCCTTCTGGCTACGTCTTCTCTTAGCTGTTATTACGCTCGGCCATATCTTAGGCCTTTGCTAGGCTTCGCCTATTTAATTAATACTTAGGGGCCAACTAAATAGATTATGATAACTTCGGCTATAATTTTTAAGAGCTTTAGTTAAGCTAGTTTTAGTTCAAATCATTAACATTTAAGTTCAAGCCAGAGTGGCGGCTTTATGTAAAGTTCCAAGTCGGAACTGATTGTAAATACACTGAGTAATAAAGGGTTTTAAACCCTCCTTAAGTCTCACGTATTCTGTTCACACACTTAAGCGATTATTCACTTGTAAAGTGTTCGTGGGGTTCGAAGTTAGAACTTTAGATTTAAAGAGTTGAACCTCATAAATGTTACAAATTAATATTTCTTAGTAATATATTAAATTAAAATTCATGCAAATTTTAAATACTGAAAATAGTTTTAACGCTATACATTATTTATCTGGTAAAGAAACATTTATTTTTAAATACGTACATGTTTATGCCAATGTACTTAATAATTACAATGCTAATTTTTATAAATAAGAATGACGATGAAATCCTTCGTAGAAACGATATATATTTTATAAATAAACTAATGAGTACCTATAAATACCAAAGTATTATTAAGAAGCTAATGTTTTACGCTCTTTTCGTCATTTGTTTTTAAAAACTTTCTGGAATCTGTCGTTCCTTTTCTTGTTTCTTTTGTAATCGATACAATGCAGATGGCTCTCGTCCAGTCAGATTAAATTTCAGTCAGATTTTATTGTATGCTATACATGTTCGGAGTTTAAGTAGGGCAATGAAGATATGATGGTGGTATTTCCTTAACAGGGCTGTGTTTAGAATGACTAAAATGTAGCTTGATGCTTAGAGAAGTTTGCATTTTGCGTATATTATTTAAATTTTGACAAATTTTTTCTCATCAGTAACTGACCATGTATAGAATGCACAGTTAGAAGTATACAATTTTATGCATATTTTGTTGACAGGAGATATCTGATTCCTATTTTGTTTCGTTATGTGTAAGAAGTTTACAGATCATCTTGGTGAAGATAATATGAATTCTTTACAGACCAGCTTCGTGGATATAACATGAAGCAAATGGAGGCCTGATACCTCTTTTGTGACGAACTTGTTTTGGACACGTCATATTGTATGCCACATCACTAGTTATTCTTGAGCAAGAACTTTAATAATGGAGACAACAGGTATGATTTTATTGACGTAAATGTGTCTGAGTCAAAATTGCTGAACATAGAGATCTGAAAACTGCATCTGTTTAAATGTGTCTTTTCTGTATATTGCAAAAATTGTTATCGCGGGAACAACGTCAGAATGATGAATTATCGAAGCCTTATTTTTTGAAACAACCATAGACACTGAGACATACCTATTATCATGTACAAATTGCCGTTGATGAGTATTTTATGGGAATTAAAGTTAGTATTTTATTATTAATTATTAAGGAATTTAAATTAGAAGTAGATTTATTTAAATCTCTAAATCTTTCAATCTCAGTTGCAAACTGTAACAGTTATAAAATAACAGTACAATGGACTGTCCTCTGCTTTACTCATGCAGCCCTCAACACTCGTTTCTGACATGGCGCCATTTTGAAATTTCGTTTTTCAGGGTAAAATATAAGTAGAATTTAAAATTAATTTTGCCATTAATTGGTTAATATTTGTTATGATTTTAAGGCCAATTAGTTTGTTTTTTCTGTTCATTTATATTTAATTTATTTTTTTTAATTTCTTTCAATTTTTCTTATTAGGTCAAAGGGCGCTAGTCCAGAAGGGTTTTAAATTTCGTGTTGACATTTCCCATCGATTCACTTTCTGCGTTGATTCACTTTTCAAACTGTTGCCATATATTTAAGGAAATTAAATAATGAAGAATCTGCATAGATGTATATATGTTTCTCGCACTGGGATAAATCAACGGTACCTAGAGCCATCAAATTTTGAATAACAATAATCCTCCACCGAATATGCACATCTGGAAGCCGTAATTTGTAATTTGTTTTATTATGGATTATATATTTTGTAACACTTTCACGAATTTTTGAGTAACAAACTCAACAATTTCAAAGCGAGGAATGGCAACACTGTACGAAAAAAGAAATTATCTCCTGCATTCCAGACTGTATATCGGAAATTCTAAAGATATGCTCATTTTAAAATTATTTTGCGATATTGCTGTTGAACTGAATTTTATGGTTTAAGTCCGAAGAACATGATGTTTAATATATAAAAGTAACACATAAAACGTTAAAAAACGCCCCATTGAGCGAAATAAATATAAAATCTGAACTCTTTCAGATTTATTATTATGATTATTATTATCATTTATATTTAGTTTTAAGTATCATTTTTATTTCAGTTTTCCTTTTTTTTTAGTTTTTAAGTATTTTTTTGTATGATTGCTATGTTTATTTTTGAATTTAGCTGAAATTAATAGTCTGTCCTTACATCGGGGAATTATCTCACATATAGGAATTGATAAGCTATAATTAGGATATTCTAAAATTGGATAGAAATGTAAAATTGAAAAGAGATTGGTTCAGTCATGCGAGATGACGAAAAGGATAAGTCGGGATCTTTCTATATAATCAGCAATAATTCTTTTGTTCTATTCTTTTCTTTTACATTTTAATGGACAATTCCAGTGTATTTACTGCATTTATTTACTAATTCCAATTAATTATTACCACAAATAGTGCACATTTGCTTTCTAAATTTCACTTCGTATTTCAGTAAAATTTTTAATGAAAAGTTTTTTTAATGTAAATTTCCTTTACTAATATTTATAAACATTAATAATATTGACGCGTAGGAAAACATTTCTGTTTATGCTTCCTTTCTATCTGAAATCTAAACTTTGACACCTGCAAAAACTTTCTGTTGGTTACACTTTGTAACTGAAACGTGTTGATAGCTAAATTTTAAATTTTCAGACTGACATTTATTCCAAATAATTTTAATATGGCAAATTACCCATTAAATAACTTCCTTAAACTAAAAATATATAAATGGTAAAAAGTTTCCAACTGGCATAAAATTTGAGAATACGTAATGGCAACCTATTACCTTTCTTTTATTTACTAAATTTTGCTTTGACCCATACAAAAAATTACTTATATTATTTGTATGTAAATAATTATAAACTTCTGTATTTCTTATTACAACTTTCAGTTACAATATCTGATTCGAAGCTTGGAGAAAAATTGCTAGAATCTACTTTTATAACGAATTATAAATGCTTATCGATCAATCTGGTTTCTTTTTTAGATTTAATGATTTTCAACTGCTAACTGTTTATATGCAACTAACTAAACTGTTCATATACAAATAACTAAACTGTCATATACAAATAAATACATTGTTTGGGAATGTATTTATTTGTATATGACAGTTTAATAACTACTTTTAATGCAAAAATTCGTAACTGAAAGTATTAATCTTTTGACAAACCCGAAAACGTTTAAGCTGTGTCTCCAAATCATTGAATAATAATTATATCACAGTGTAAATTAATTAACTTAATTTGTAATGCTTACTTTTCTCTTCTACTAGGGCGTTACTCGTTCGTTTTTGATGGTAATGAAAATAATGCAAAATTGGACTCAAAATTTAAGACAACATATTTTACTTTTTAAACATATTTTAAGAGAAAGCTACGCCGGAAAAGTAAAAATACAAGAAGAGCACGTGCATTTTTCATTGAATAAAAGTTTATCACTAACTGATATTTAATTTGAATAAATGTTATTGACTAGTATGTTAGCCGTAACCGTAATTCTACTCGCTCTGCTTTCCAAAAATTTCTGGAACTGTCTCGCGCGGCTATAAAAGTCGGAGAGAAACATCCCAGATCAGTTGTTTAGGTAACTGTTGTTGTTGATTGTAGCGAATTCGCAGTGAGATTGGAGTAGCTTGCTCTGCGCTTTGGATTGCGTTCTATTTAAAGTTTTAGTAGTTTAAAATATAGCTACTGTTTATATTACGTGATAGTCTGATATTGTACGAATATCTTTGAGGAATAATCCAACGTTTTGCTATATTTCTTATGATTAGAATAAATTTTATTAACTTTTTATCGGACTTGTGCATTCAACCTGTTACGAATCCGTACGCACGCAACAATATTTAGGGATGGGTTAAACATTAAGCAATGTAAAGACATGCTTAGGGCATGAAAGAAAAGGGGACCTTGGTGTTAAATACAGTTTTACTTATGAATATTACTCTCTCCATATATATATATATGTAAAAACTACTCATTGATCCAAACTTTGGTACATCAGGTCATATACAATATATATTGAACAATGTGTAATGTGTATCCACACATATTATTACTAATATAGATGTAACATTGCATCACATTAAGTAGAAAACAATTTCGTCAGCTTTGTAATTACAGGCAAGCAAATTAAACCCAGTTTAAGTTAATTTAGTCCAGTGTATTAGTAAATAAAGCAAACAAGAGTAAACCATGGGTAAAAAAGAAAACCCAAAATTCAAAAGAAAAGGAAACACTGGATCCAAACACAATCCAAAAGATAATCCCAAAGGCCATGCCGATATAAAACATGACTTCAACACAAAAACTAAAAACTGTGTACTTGAGTATACAATTACAGCTTAAAAAGGAATTAACTTACAACAATTACTTTAAACTGAACAAATAAAATAATACAGTCAAATACCAAAAATTCGCCAACTCCTGAAATCCGCACTGCCTCTCAAAATATAAACATTGAATTTATAGGTTTCAGAAACCGCAGAATGGAGAATGAAATACCGAAGAAAAAATATTTATCCAATAATGACGTCATAATTACCGAATAATAATGATTCTGTGTTAGTGGCAGAAAAACGATCTTAGCCTAGAAAAGGTTTTCAGTCTGGATGATGTGTTCAGATGAGCTAACACTGGCCTATCAGATAACCGACGTTGAAATCATTGGCTCTGTTTTGAACTCATCACAGCAAGAAAACGATTCCGACACCGACACAGATAATGAATTTGATAGGAGTAAGAAATATCTTTTAATGAGGGTTTGGAGCATGGTGGAAAATACTTAAAATATTTAGAAAAACAGAGCTGTGTCACAGAGCAAAAGATTATGACCCTGTTGAATTTACAAAAAAAAAAAA